>JAODUI010000026.1:0-11432 GCA_027563995.1 Papilio gigon
TTTTGTATTTTTAACAACTTGTGTCTAAATGTATCACAGAACAAAACCACAAATTACTGACCTTACCTTAGATAACTAAATGCCTTCCGTAAATTGCTGAAAACAGCTGAACATACAATACGTAACGGTAACCTAACCTTGATATTTACAGCGCAGACCGAAAAGATTATATTTTCTCGAATGGGGCAAATAATAAAATATTGTCTAGGACGTTGGTTGTCATTACCAATAAGGATTATTATATTTTGTACATTATAAGTTGGTAAGCGAACAAGCAGCCACTATTCGCCAAAATAGCGAAGTGACCGCTACTCATAGACAATCTCCTTCGCACTCTGACAACACCTGTACAAATTTATTAATTTATGGACGAGAAGAATGATAGGTCTTCGGACTTCGGTCGTCAGCTGTTATCTCGTTGAGATCTGTTACATACATGCGACATAATGCATTTAATGCGCCAGAGCACTTACAGGACTTTTATTTCGCATGGGTCGTTGACCTTCAGAAGTCCAGTTACATTTAGTCACAGAAAGGTTTAATGACACAAAAAGAAATAATTAAAATTTATTTAAAGCTTAGCAAATTGTAGCACAGGATTTTGTAATATCCGTAACCATTAGATATTAAGAAAACTATTTTTTCAAATAAAGAACAAAAGTCACCCATTGTTTGAAATTAGAACACAATTCGTTAAGTTTAAATAATATAGAGAAGCGGTGTCCGGTAAGGTAGCGACGGTGACGTCACAGCACGAAGCGTGCGTCGCGTCGTGTGTGGTACATGTTCAGACGTCACTGTCCGAAGGGTAGCTAGTTAATACTTTGTATATTTAATTCTATTTAAAGAACATAATGAGTGACGGTTACTCTTAACTCATTGTTCTTTGAAAGCAGACAGTAATATTAATTCGTTTCCAGATGTTTGGACGGCGAACATCTACGTTAAAGAAACAAAACCTGTCGTCTTACGATATCCAAACTCGACGCCTTGATTTTTAATGACATCGTAATCTTTAATACATTCGTTATACAAGGAAGTTGTCTTATTAAATCTGAGATAAATAACATTTAAATAATGAGTAAAAGAATGAATATTTCAAAAATTGTAACATGAATAAAACACTGCATTGGCAAGCAGATGTATTTTATAATATTTAACAAAGTATTTAATTTTATAAAACTGAGATAATTTTTAAAAATTAACAACTATAAAAATTTATGAATGCAATAAAAAATATCATAATTTGTTTAGATCAAATCTCACTCTTAAACATATAACATGACTTAAGAATACTTATCATCAATAATTTTTCGAAATTAGAACATTTAAAAAAAAATTTGATATATGATCCTCCTTACATTAAATCAAATTTCATGTGTTGACACTATTTTCTTAAAAAGGGGTACATAATCTTTTCTTCAAATATAAATAAAGTTATTTGCATAGAGCAATAAAATGGACAAGGAAACAATTATATAATAGTAATAGGTTGTTCAACTGCAACGGGACCGGACAGTCGAGCGCACTCAAAGGTCAAAGCATGACTAACAACCAAATAATCATATATCACCATTCTTAATATGCAACTACAATCAGGAAGGAAAATGATACCATTATGTGCCTTGTCACTGTTTTATTTTTACATTGGCTACTTGCCTGCGTCTTTGTACATGGAAAATGAAATACATTGAATGCCACTACTATTTTTACATGCTAAAATGATTCCCGTGTATATCAGTGGCACTGACAGCATATGTGTAAAATCTATAATTTTATAAACTCTAAACATGATCTACCTCTGCCTTTTCTCACTGTTGGTAAATGCCTTCCACAGATTAAATAATAAAAACTTACTTTTACAGTGAGGAGTCTTGTCTTTTTGCCATCCATTTGAACGATTAGTTTGGCGTTCATATCCTTTTCCCTGCAGAACAACACAGCATTAGATAGGACTTTAAAGAACATTATACATCTTTCTATATTATTCACAGAGAAGATACTTGGTGGCTAAGAACATCACAAGTCACTTATTTTTTTTTATTCTAATTAAATATGGTTGTCTTTTTAAACTTACAACACTCAGTCTGACATTAAAAAATATTTAACTAATATTAGTCTAATGTGAATCTTGCAAGAAACACCTTTTTTTATTATTTTGAGAATGAAATCACTGTTTGTAACATAAGACAATCTGACTCCAAGTTTATGTAAACGGCCAGACATTTGTTAGTAAACAAAAGGAAATAAACACATTGCATAAAAACTTTGTGCTCAAGCAAAATTCAACCTTAAATAATTTATAGTTCTCTGTAACTAGGTCATTATCTTTTTGCATTTTTTTGGCAACTTTCATTTAAATGATCTGCCGAAGTACAGTTCGCGCTCCAAATGCACTCCAACCGTGAAAGTCATTGGCGTACTTCATGACATCATACACTTTTTGCACTTTCAAAAACCTAATAAGCAACTTTACAACCCTTGTTACAATACCAGAAATGTCTCAATTAACAATAATACATTATTGCTTCGGTCATTATGCTGTCAATATAGTGTCTTTTAATTGTATGGGAGTGCAATATGAAAATGTATTGTCTGGTTTACTACAAATGTATTTTGTCTATAAAATTATTTGACAAGAATATAATTAAAAATTTACCTTTGATTGAACGGGCGAACCCTTACAGCTACCTTTACCGATGCCATTGTCACACATTATATTGTAAAAATTTGATATTTTTAAAAATCACATCTAACACAAATGCGACTCTACAAAACGAGTTGACATTTTATCCATTTGACACTTTGACAGCAGCAGACAACCGACAAGTGATCGGTTGTCGAAACTTCGAAACACTCGACTTGCACTCGACTCGAAACGCTCATTCATTTCATCGAACGTAAACAACTACAACTTTGTCAAAAAAATGTTGCTACATGCTAAAAGAAATAAACCGATGGGTGTGTCTGTTAGTTTCTTCAGATTGGAAACGTTTTGGCAAGTAAGGCATATGGAATAATTAAATATTTTCGTGCGTATTATAGTGCCTAGCCGTATATGACACAGTAATATCAACACTTCAATATCTCTGTACAATGATGGCCACACCTACAGTTACAAAATAACAGATACAAAGGTTAAATAATACAAGATATGTTTCGATAAGCTATTTTAAAGCAAAACTAATTTCATTCTTAAACTACTACACCTACATGCAGCACTATAGGTCCCCACGGAGGGGCTCAGAGCCTACCCTATTGGGTGACTAGGCCATAGTCAGCTACGCTGGCCCAGTGCGTGTTGATTCACTTCACACATATCTTTGAATTTATTCGCCGATATGTGACGGTTGCATCACGATGTTTTCCTTCACCGTAAAAGCGTCGGCTAATGTACATATGCAATTCGAAAATGGAAAAACATATTGGTGGGATCGAACCTGGACAGTAACGAGTACAGTCTTGTCCATTCAAGCGCTTAACAACCCCGCCACAGACCCTCTCAAACATTTTTAAAGCGAAAACATTTTTTATTTTTATACCGTTCCGAATCCACATTGTCAAGTTCGGTAACGCTATTGTGGTCAATATTTAAAACACTTTTCGTTTTGCCAATCACGCGAGCAACACTAATTTTACATTACAATTTGATATTCTGTTGCTGATTGGTTTCTGATTTTTAATCTGTTTCGGTTGAAAATTGTAATCCGCTAGGAGTAGATGTGGTCTGTGGTTCTGTGGTTGTAATCTTGAAAAAAAAGACAGGTTAGAATTTGGTTTTATTTAATAAAATTATTACTACATGTTACTACTAAATTGTTATAACTACATTAATAATTTCAATTAATTTTAGTGTCCTATTTAAAGATAAGACAATTTCATAACATTCTAATTTCTTTTACGGACAATCCTCATATTACATAATAAGTTTTGGTATTTTTCATTTGCAACAGCCCATCAGCAACCATGACGGACGTTCCGCGCCGTCCTATGAAGTTCCCCTATACTTTCTCGGCAAAGATTGCGCAGTTCCCTCTTAAACATTATCTGCAAAACCAATGGGTCTGGCGTTACTGGTTTATCGGAATTGGTGTATCTCTGCCAGTCTTCTACAAGATCCACAAAATGGGTAAAAACCTTTTCATTACTACGATATATTGTAATTTTGAACTATATATTGAATGATAATGATTAACAAGCATCATGTTGCTCATTACCCAAGAAACATGCCACTGCCTCGATAGCTTTACATAAAAGTTTTTAACACATTATTCAGTATACACTGTAAAACTCGAATAGTTACAGCCAGTCGATACTAAATTGATATGGTCCTGCCTTGTCATTACTGTTAATACTTGACAGTTATGTATCTCGACCTTAGTTGAAGTAGTATCAGATTTGAATAAAGTAACTATTTTTATACATTTAATTTATAAGAGTGTTTATGTGACATCTATGACAATTGCCATTTGACTACCTTCATGTTGGGTATTTCATAAAAATTGTAGTGATTTGAACAAGTTAATCAACACAAACTTGTACAACTACTGTTTATTGTAGACCTGAGATCTTGACCTATACAATACAAATTATATATTAGCCTAACCTACATATCTAAAAATGTTTGAAACACAGTTTAGGGCTGTAGTGTACAAAATTACATTTCAAAACGTCATAACTTGTTACAGCTAACTCTCCTGAGAATGTCAGCAAATGGGCCGAGATCAGGAGGAAGGAGGCTGCTGAGCACCATCACTGAACACTGTAGGGTGAAGCTGCAATTTAAAACAATACCATTTATGTTTTAAGAATTAAATTAAATCATGTTCTAGTTCCACATTTGTTTTCTTTATACTTACTTTATATTGTATGTGGAAGTTTTTATAGATGTATTTTTGTTAGAAGACATATCAAGTATGCAATGGATTTAGGTGCAATTTGACACAAATGTAGGACAGTCAAAGATCACAAGCTACGAACAAAAAGTTTGCTGTAATCACGCAGAAAAATTCCCAACAATATACCCACTAAATAATCTATAAACATTTTACTGACCTTATCAATATTTAGTACAGTTTCTGATCTTCTAATTTGGAAATCACTGTGTCTATGTTCATATGTTATAAATACTACCATTTAGTCTAAGTGAAGGTAACGCAATAAAAATTGTTCATTTAGATGGTGCTTTATTGACTACTAATATAAATTATTATCAAACTTATAAATTACACAATAAATATTTGCCAGCAAATGACTGATTACTTGATCAAAAACGGGGTGAACTTGACATTTAACAAAGGAATGCAATCTGATCGCAGGTTCGATTAACTTCAAATGGTTCCATTATATTCCATATGCTTCATACAAAATGGCATAATACAACTAAAAATAACTGAGCATAGCTTGAAATAAGATTACAACAAGTTATTTATGACATATAATTAAATGTTAGGGAAGGCAATCCAGCAGTGAACTTACAGTTGAACATATAATAAAGTTGATTTTAAAGTATAGACTAGCCAGGGATACAAAATATGTAGAGGAGACACTCTGATTGCCAAATTTAGAGAATCTTACATACAAGAAGTAAAACATGATGCTTTTAAATAGAACTGTATGTCGCCTTTAGCCGGGACGAGGAAGTTTCATTAAAAAAATAATACTAACATCCATTTTCGACCAAAACAAAATGGATCCAGTTAGAAAATCTTTGAAAATTGTATATTTTCTTTCACAACTTAAATTATATTTAAACATTACTAGAAATAAAATCGTGAGCAATACAATCAAATGAGGTCCAAAATACTAAATGCACAGATTACAAAAGGACTATGTCACATATGGTCAAAGTGACCATTTCAACTATAACTATGTGGTGATATACAAAATATTAATTTGAAACATTTGCAATACACACATACGTGTACATTAAATACCTTTAACATTAAATAAATCGTCAGTAATTGAGCAGTATGTAACTGGAAATAAAAAAAAAACAAATAGCTCATATGAAATCAATTTGTTTATGGTCAGTTATGCTTGAAAGATTACTAATAAAAAATTAATGCTTTGTAACATGTTGATTTGCAGTACAAATATAGATTATCTCTGTGATACGGTCTTTGAGAGCTTACATGTGCTATAAAGACCTATAAATAGATGGATTTACACACATGATGTCACAAAGATTTTTGATTCCATCTCCAAATATAATTTTTCTAACAAAACTATCTTTTTCAATATGTAAATGGCATCATAAAAAGTCAAATTGACTCCAGTACTGCGACAGGCACTTTCTGTGGCTAATTTGAACACACCATTAGAGTATTTTGTACCTAATCTACATTAACAAATATTTACACTTATAGTTTAGTGGAATATTTAAAAGAAAACCTAATTAAATTTGTATTTTTCACTTTGGTTAATTTTTTTACACAAATAGCGGAGTAATAATTATATTAAACAGTTTTTTTTTTTCGTTTTTTTTACAAACAAAAATGGTGTGTCAGCTTTTGTTTACATACACAAATATCATTGCCATTAATACGCTCCCTAATTTGTGCATTTACCTTTTTTAGCGAAAAATAATAACATTTTTCACATGTCTTTTAATCATATTCTAAATTCACTTTACCGAATTCTTAAACAAAATTAACGAAAATTAAATATATTTTTTCATCAATATAAATTTCACAATCCACTGTTTGATTCAATTTGAAAATAAAACATAAATCAAATCAATAATTATGATTTTGAAAACATTGTAAAGAAAAAAAAAAATATGCCAGCAACTTGAGAGTTCCATTAAATGCAAAAAAAATTAATCAACATTAGCGCACAATTTTAGACATTTAATTAATAGACAAGATTAACATAATTCTAACAATTTATCGATTTTATTCAAGAGGTCGGAACACAATTTAAATTTTCAGCATTTGATACAAGTCCACAGCCATATGTTTGTAATGTATTTAAAAAGATCGAAATTTTGCGAAAACCATAAACTTCTAACATCTTTACCATTTAGTCATTCTAAATTAATTTCAGATACTTCTTCTAAACAATTATGTAAATACCAAATTATATAATAAAATAACCTTGCAAAAAAAAATCACAACATATATAAAGCTAAGGTCGTAAATAAATACATTAACAAAATAAATACAAGTTCAGTATTATGATTGTCAAACACCTTGGCGGCTTTGAACAGCGTATGAGTCTGCACAGAACCGAATATTAGTTTAGGGGTGGTACAAAGATACGTAGGGAAAGCGCAGCGTGGCAAGCAAATGACTTTGAGCTACCAAGACATTTAAAGACATATTAAGTTAAGGACAAACAAGTATTATTTTATGAACATGACAAAGTGTCATTGCTCCCATTCTAACAAACAGACACGTTTTTGTGTTTCATATCAGAAGTAGAAACCCACAGAAGTCATATTAGCCAGAGTATAAACATTTCTATTGAAAACCAATCCAATAATTTATCATCAGTTTCCAGTAGCAATAAACAAGCTTGCAAATTAAATTCAAACCTTGTGTTATGTCATAAATGCAAACCTCAAAATGAATCCATCATCAAAGTTTTCAAATATTGAGATGCAACACCCACCAGCGACCTTCCCACACTATAATCACAAACAGTCACCACCACTGTCTTCAGTACAGCACATAGTCCGAGAGATGGGACCATGTTGTATGTCACTTGAGTTTCGCTCGCTTCGCTTTGGTGTCATCATCGATCTCATCTTGGTATTTCCTCTTGATAGGTTCTCCTACGTCTTCGTCGAGCACAGTCGGTGGTAGGGGTGGCAGGTCCAGTTCTGTGCAGCGCTTTATTAGGTACTTCTCTAGTCGGTAGCCGGCTCTGGAACAAGTTACATACATTCTAACAATGCCGTTTTACATGTTTGAACGAGAGTAAGTTTTGCATGGCATATTTTCAAAGACCTTGTTGTCAGAAACAGTTGTAGAGGGCGCAGCGTGCAACTTACGAACAGCCGCCAAATACATTGCCAGCATCTAACGGTGTCTGTGAGTGTACATACTTGGCGACAGGATGTGTATCCTTGTTGTACGTGAAGCAATTGTGGAAGACGAGCGCCACGTCTGCCAGCAGGTCCGCGTCCGCCGCGTACTGCCCGTCGCTCAATTTCTCGCGCACCGACGTTAAATCCATCGGCTCGCTGATCACATCCAGGTAATCTGGCACCTGGTAACATCATAATTTGTAGAAAAAATAAATCTTTGCATAAAATGAAATTGATCAAGGTGGTGAAGTATGGACGTACATCATCAGTAGAGACAGGGTCTATGAAGGGCCAGGAGTCCTTGTGCTTCATGGCGTCTTGCAGCAGCGTCTCCAGCTTGTCCGTGTGCAGGCTGACCGAGGCGTCGCGTCGACTGGATCGTTTCCTCACCACTGTCTCCTCTGGAAAACATTACTAATCAGAGTCTTCCGTTAAATACGCTGACCCTAAAAATATCCTTAGCTAGTATTACGCCCTTATCTTTGAGCGGCTGTTCCCGCGCAGATTCTGCTGCGTGACATTCCTTGAGAGGATATCGAAGCAAAATCTGTAATTTCCAACGACTTCTTCAATTATGGAGTTTTCGTGGTTACCATGGCAACCTTGCTTGTCTGTTGCTTTTATCTTACTTTTGTCCCTTTGTCAGGGAACAGTTTTTCTTACAATTTTTTTGCCTAATTTAATAGTATTTTAAATTATTTAAAATACTTGTATTTTAAAGTAGCTCATATAAAACAACTTACCGTGGTGACCGTTTGTGAGTGATTTAGACTTTCTGCCCGGTGTGCCGTTTACCATATTTTTAGGTCTGTAAAACAATCAAAGCGAATTTTTGAACTATACTAAACACAATATGTATTAAGTATTGTATTACTAAGGGTAATAGAAATCAGTGAAGTAGTTTTTTGTTTCTTTACAATATTATTGTACATTTTTTAGAATTATTACTATTAATTTAGTATAACTCACTTGCGCCCTCTCTTAGCGCCATTCGGAACGGGAGACTCATCTTTACTGGCGCGGGATCTACGTTTTTTGAGTGTACCCAACGCCGTGTTGTACTCGCTGTCTTCAGAATCTGCCATAACAAAAACATTACTAAAATAATTTCATTTCTATATTTTCATTATAAAATCAAGCTAAATAGCATACATGAAAATTAAAAAAAAATGAGTTATTTTGAAATACAACGACACCAAACAACGAATTATTGAGAAGCAGTGATTACATTTTTTACACAATGAATAGAATAGAATTAATATTTATTGTCAAAAAAGATAGTATAAATTAGCGGCGCCTTACATTTTGTATAAATGCTGGCTGGATCAATAAAAAAACAACTTGCAAAATAAAAAAAAATGAGCAAAAAAAAAATGGAAAAATGAATAGAAGACAGAGAAAAGACACCATAGCAACCAAGAACAGAAGAGACAGATGGAATAGAAGAAACATTCCGTGCGATGAAGGTGAACAAACGAAAATGGGGTAAGTAGGCTTCAAGCGAATGTTTAAGGCTTTTCCAATGAGAAGGGTTATTGTGATTGGAAATAAAAAAAGTGGTAGGGATGTATTCAAACTTTATCGCGGCTCGACTATTGTTACGAGCATGTCTAAACAGGTAAGGAGGTAAGAGAACAGTGTGACCTCGTATATGCTACGCCCTTATGCCTTAACGTCTCGCTAATACTTGTGCTCGATGAAACATCAGGCTCGTAACCAAGGGGGATAACCGAAGATTATAGACTTCCATTTTGGCACAGTCTTGGCACATCTCTCTCGTCCCTGCCAAAGGCCTATATCTCAGTTCTTTGCGCGGTTTCTGGTGCTAAAAATACTGCACTTATTGAGTGTTTACTTGTCTATCTTCTGTAAAACTGGGAGCCGCCATAAAGTTTGGATTGTATGAATTAGTAGGGTTATAGATGCTATAGGGGTAGAGGTGGGAGTTAGGAGGTAGGGGTGGTGTCATATCAGGTGACAAACCCGAGGTGTCCACCGGCGCGTCCAGCACCCGCGCGTACTCGTGGATGTTGTTGATGGCGGTCGCCGCGCACCGACGGACAGTGTGCTCTTCACATATATAATGCATAGTTACTAAGCAGTCCGTAATATACCATCCTGGTTATAACTATAACTGACAACTGAGAGTCGCTCAGTGGTGGGACAATGAACTAACGATTAAGAAATCATCGTGATTATAAACGAAACCCTTACGTTGCTCTTTTCGAATCCAAAGCTTCCGAAGCGCAAGCTACTATCTGCTTATAAGACCCGTGTTGCCAATAAAACCGAATTAAGTTGCCACTGTCGAAAAATTTATGTGTAAATATGTCACCCCTTTCATTCTCTTACGACAGCGAAGAACTAGATAATATATGCTCATACAAGTGTCATGTTAAATTTAATCAGACATTGTTACTGTAAAGGAAAACATCGTGATGCCTGCACATGTCTGCGTAGAAATTCAAAGATGTGTTAAGTCAACTCGCACTGGTCCAGCGTGGTTTGACGCTCAAGATATTCGTTATATGGGAGGTATTAGGTTTTATATTCCTTTAACTAGTTTATGTTTAAATATTTCTAATTTAGCTTTATGTGGGATTCCTTTTTTAGCTGGATTTTATTCAAAGGATTTAATTTTAGAAATGGTAAGAATAAGAAATTTAAATTTAATAATTTTTTTTTTATATTATTTTTCTACTGGGTTGACTATATTTTATACAATTCGTTTATTATTTTATTTAATGATTAATGATTATAATTTAATGGTTATTTATAATTTATATGATGAAGATTATGTAATATTAAAGAGAATATTTATATTATTATTTATGAGGTTAGTAGTAGGTAGTTTATTAAGTTGATTAATTTTTAGTTATCCTTATATGATTTATTTACCTTTTAATTTAAAAATAATAGTTATTTATTTTATGATAATAGGTCTAATTATAGGTTATTTAATTAGAAATATAAAGATTTATTCTATAAATAAATTTTTATTAACTTATAATTTAAGAAATTTTTTATGTTTAATATGATTTATACCTAGACTTTCGACTTATGGTATAAATATTTATTTTTTAAAAATAGGACAAAGTTTATTAAAAAATATTGATATAGGATGAAGAGAGTTATATAGAGGTCAAGGTATATTTAATATTATTAAAAATTATTCTATTTTATATAATATTTATCAAATAAATAATTTTAAAATTTATTTATTTAGGTTTTTTTTTTGAATATTAATTTGTTATTTATTATTATTATTATAAATTTAAATAGCTTATATTTAGAGCATAATATTGAAGATATTAAGGAGATTAATAAATCTTTAAATATTTATAAAAAATTTTTTTTATTTTTACAATGAAAATGTAATGTTTTAAATAAACTATATAAA
>JAODUI010000027.1:2523-28484 GCA_027563995.1 Papilio gigon
GTACCGACTAGTTTCGAGCCCATCGGGGGCTCATCTTCAGGGTGAGTGGGAACGGTACTATCGCGCGTTCGCGGCCCCTAAGTGAGTTAAGCCGTTTTATAAGTTATATAGTGAAATGTCTCACGAAAGTTTTAATAGTTTAATATTAGCATTGTTAAATATATAAAAGAAATTTTACTGAACAAAAGCATTTATATTAAGATGATATAAATTGATTAAGAGAAATGTTTATTTAGCTGACTACATAGAATATAACAGATTAAAGGAGAAAAAAAATTACCAGTAAATGTTTTTTTTTAATTGGCCTATGTTAATAGTATATGTAACAACTTACATAATAATTTATGATGTGCAGTTATCGATTTAGACGAGTAAACAAGTGCTGCCACAAGGCATTAACGCAAATTTTGTGAACTAACGTAAACAATCATATCAAAACTAAACGCACATGTTAATAAAACCAACACGATTACGCGGTCTGTTTTATATTATCATACTTACAGACGTATAAATTTCATTAATACCTAACTGATTGTCGAAGTTGGCACAGTAACTGGTACTGATTTATGTTAGAATTGGGTAAAAGTATTGTTTTAAGTAAAATTTTTATATGGTATCTACTTTAATTATGGAATAATGCTGTAAAAAAACTTCGTAATTTTGAAATTTCTCATTTAAAAATTTAGGCTTAAAAACGTAAGTAAAATTAAATAGTGTTCAATCTCAGTGACATAAAAAGAAAAAAAAATGTAACTGACTTTTGTAAATTAAACAAGTGTGTTTGTGAATTTGTGTTATACAAAATAGGACATACAGATGATTTGAAAACCTCCTCCTTTTCGAAGCCGGTTTAAAATAAAAAAAAAAACTTAATATACACTCCTTGGGTCTCACGATTGAAATCTCGTGACATTTTCATTATTATAAATTAACGAGTAATTTTCGGTTGAATTGCGAAATGAAGTATCGGCAGCAATCGATTACATTGCGTGCCATCATTATTAAATGTCGAGACGACCGACGGGCATAAATAATTATAAATGTACATAACTTTTACATGGAAATCTTTAAAGATCGAAGGTGACAATAAGCTATCACTGTTGACACTGTAAGTTCCCGCAGCCGAAACATTTTATATCCGCTGTTTTTACATAGAATGAGAAAAATAACAATTGTATTACTGATTTTTTTTCAGATGTAACAGTACTTATGATAACGGCTTATCTGTTCAGTGTAGGTATATAGAGAGTAATTTCGGACTTGTCGGTGTCCTTCTAGAAGTTAGAAGGTGGGTTATTGCACCTTCTAGAAGGATCATCAACTCCGAAACAAGTCGACATCTACACCGATATACATGTTACTTAGCCGTTATCATACTCGTAAGTAGTATATGGATATGAATATTTGTATAGCTTATAGATTTCTTCCTGTTTTTCTTGTAATACTTTAGTTAAAAGGCCTGCACAAATTATTGGTCAGTCTCCTGCATATTTCATAGCCACGAGTGTATAATTTATTATGGCAATCGATGTAATAGATTCAAATCACTTTCACTCGACGCAGCGTGAAGCATAGCGTATTAAATGTTTCATTTAAGCCCAGGTCCTATACAAATGTTCCCACGTCAGACCACTGTTACATTTTAGTGTAATTAACACATGTGGTGGATCCCGCAACTGTATTGTGTTTGTTTCACGTTTCAGGTCGAAAATGTTCAATTGTTTTCTCGTTACAGAATACTCGTTGAAGCAACTGTTACTTGCAACACTATTAAGAATTGCCACTAAGTTTTTTTTTGTTATTTAAAAATGTTGACGTCATTACCAATGAGTAACTATGTACAAAATTTTGAACTGTCCACAGTTGAGGTTATCATCGGTTTCAAACTTGGTTAAGCCATAGATGCAGTACTTATAGCCAGTTCGTATATACGTCGAGGTGTATAGTACATCAGTATGAAAGAAAGAATTTGTACATTAATAAACCATATTTTAAATACATTCATATCACATTTTAATAATATCTTGTTTTATTACACACACTAACAGGGTACAGAGATCTTGAGCATCGAAACAAAGAAGAATGAAGACTTAGAAAAACTATTGCGAATTAAATCTAATATCACAGAATGGGACCTCGTGTTCTAATGATGATGGATGACAGGTGGAGAGTTGTGTACGACGGCGTTGAATCTGTTGAAAAAAATAGGGTTAAGTGATATTAAATTGAATAAATAGGAAAATATGTGTGTTAATAACTATTAAATAGCAATAACATGGCGAAATTATGTCAGTGCAATATAATTTGTAGTGTCAATGCTTCCGGTATTAACGGAGATTTCCAGAAATACACAAAGAAATTGTATAGGTGCTGATAATACAAAGATACAGTTAATTCGTAGAAAAATCTAACAAAGCACGAGGCGAATAGAATAGAGAGGTCTTTGAGGTATCTGTTATTTTACATCAATGAGTTGAATTGACCTTAACTAAAAAAAATAAAAGATTCCGATCCTGTTTTATTTATTACCGTATTATTCATTAATCTTACCCATTGTGATGGTCGGCGGTGTAGGTGACCTTACGGAAGGAGCCGTCAGGTTGCAGGAGGGAGTACTCTCCCTTCACTACATCACCGTCACGTTCCTCGTGCTGGGACTTGTGGTCACCGGTATGCGGATCTTCCACTGAATAAGAGTAACCGTACTTCGGATGAGCCTATAATGTTACAATTTGAAATGTTATTAATGGTAATAAAATATATTTAGTTAACAACAGCTATGTCCCGCCAGAGGAAACATTTACTAGGTGGTAAAACAGTGTTCTTCAACTTTACAATTACTTAGTTGTTTGGAACAAATTTTATATTACAAAGATTCGCCCCTTAACTATTTTCTATTCAATCCTTAAGAGCAGTCAATTATTTTAATAAAATTTTACGAGACCGTGTACAAAAATGGTACGATCGTCCCCTAAGACAAAAATAAGGTACAAACCTTAATTGTTCTTGTAATTATTATTAGTTTAAATTATTGCAATTGGATTAAAAATTGTTCGAGATTACTTATTGCGTCCGGCGGATTACTAACTTGTTGTTTATCAACTTACGTATTCATCAACATAATGATCATCATGGGAAGCGACGTGGGCGGGTGCTGCGTGGACGGCAGGGGCGAAGTACCCGTGAGAGGCTGGTGCTGCAGGCGCGGTGTAGTGCACCGGGACCTCGTGATGGATGCTCTGTTCGTGATGAATGACATTATGCGACACCGCGGGAGCGTGGTGCAACAGCCCCGCTCGGCAGGCCGTCATCACCGCACAAGCAATCACAATCTGCGCAACAAATAATTTCTAATTATTTTTTTTATGAAACAATTATAAAAAAAGTAATAAAAGTTAATTAAGTAAGTTAAGTTAATTAGTTTTATTGAAATAAATTATATCGCTATTTATTTTTCTTAGATTAAATACGGCTTACTTTGGAGAACATTATGCTTTGGAATCAAATGCCTTAACGACTGGTGGAGCTTTGATAGTGCACTCTTTTTATATAACAAACAAAATATAAGCCGCTTGCAGTGGTAGGGGTCTATTCCTGACGATATCCGATCGGATCACAGTAATTGCAGCGTTGCCAATCTGCTCGCTTTATTGAGTGTCGCAAGCGATGGTATGACCACAGTATGTAGAGAAAATGTGCATTAAGCGAGCGGCTTAAATTGTTACATTTTTTTGCTACCGTCGATTCCGAGGTTTTTTAAATTAAAAAGACGCCGCGAAGATGACATTGCATAATTGCGATGTCCACTTTTGGTGTCATCAAGACGAGACGTTTTTGTAAACCTGTACTCAGGTTGCGAGATAGCCGCCGCCGGGAGTTATGGTAACCTATAAGAAGATGGTATTTATGCATCAAGATTTAATAACGAGAGGGTCATGTAACGTTTTAAAGTATTCATTTAATAATTTACACACACAGAAGTTATTTCCAAAATACATGGAATCTTAAAGGAAAACTTTAACTTTTCAAATAGACTTGAACTAAAATATTAATGATAGATTTCATTTGTCTACGACAAGCACAATATATTATATAATATGATTGATTAGAATACATTTGCATACATTTTATTTTATGCTTTTTATATGACGGTAGTAGTTTTTGTGTTATGTCTAAAATTTGATTTCTAATTGCTAATTACTAATTTAAAAAAATAGATAGAATAGAGATACGATGAATTAACCTGAAAGCTAATGAGGAAGTTGATTATTAACTTCTATTCATTTCAATTTTGACTCTTGTCGCTCGAACTCGCCTGAATTTATTGATGCCATAGACCTGCAATAAAAACTAAAACAAAAGAAGTAGACCTTTGTAAATCATAGTATAATTCTTTTCGTTAGAATAACAAAAGCTAGCTGGTGTTGAGTGTTATGTTACGAAGGAAAGAGGTTTTGTAAAATGTAGTGTTAACGTTATGAGTGACAACACTTGTCTCATGTTGAACAGAGTTTTTAATACATGAGATATATTACATTAGTTGTAGTTATAACGCAAATGTCATAAGCGATGTTATACATATTTGCGTGGTGCAAGTTTGCGGTCGAGTAGCCGCCAGTTATGTCAGCAAATGAAATTGTGCATTCTGCAGTGAATTAAGCCTGCCGTAACCACTTAAATTAAATTATAAATCGTAATGTTATCACATTCACGCTTATATACAGATCGCTGCAGTCCCGAGCTACGCCTAAATACACAAGTGAAATTCAATTCCTGACATTATTCATTTAATCAAAAACAAATATTATTGCTTTAAAGTTACAAATATTTTATAGAAACTAACCGTTAGTTTTCTCTGCACACAGTACTTACGAAATATCATCTATAAGTGTATCGGTAGTAGATGCCTACGGTTATTTCGACTTAGGTATTACAGAACTGAATATACCCAGCATACCGTCCAACGTGTTCTCTTATTAAACAGACTGCAGCCGACACAGTTTCTTTCTTTTCTTTAGTACTTGATTCTGGAAGTACGTACTCTTAAATAGTCACACCATATCTTATTTCATTAGAAATATATGTAAAGAATTATTGGACATTTTTAACTATATTTACAATATTATTGAATTAAAAATACTCAGGTCTATAAAACTTAAGTATCTAATTATTAAATAATGTAAAACTAATGACAAATCTCTATTATTATATCTAAACATATATAACTTCCAAGGTTTAATTAATATAGTGACTTGAATTTATTCTCTATCATCAATGTCCATGTTGACTGACGTTATCTCAATTTCTTTCTCTCGCTCGTCGGTGTCGTGCACTTTACCGTCTTCGACAATTTTCACATCATTTTTACTGTCCGTGGAGCTTTCGCCATCTTTTTCTACTTCCGATTTATATTTTTCAGCCTTTGTTTCTTTTTCATCTCTGTAAAAAATGTAACCGTTTAAAAAAGAAACTTGAAAATAATGTCCATATCTCTAACTTCTAAGGAATTTATGAAAGTTGCTAAAAGAAAATTGTTTTTATTTATTTGTTTGAAGTAATTATTATAAAACTGTACACCTAAGTAATCGACTATCAGTTTTCATTTTCAAATCTATAAAACATAGACATGTATACAACAATACTTGTACTATGTCGCAAGGAATGACTAAATTCAAATAAGTTAGTACGTGTTTAATATTTAAAATGTCTCAACTTACTTAGAAGGTCCATTAATAATTTCGACAACGTCATCGTCATCGTCGTACTTAATGTTAACGACCGCCTCCACCTTGCTCTGAATACTTTTCAATGTCGAGTGGAAGATCTTGGAACTGGCCTGTCACAAAGAAATAATACTGTGAAAACGAAATTATTTTTGTCATATATCTTGGTAGCTCCGAACATAGTACAAGTCGCTGCGCAGAACTAATGTTAGATATAGCGGAGCGCAATGAGGTGAGGAGGATGGCTCTTTGCAGTGCTCAAATGAATTCTCATATTTTTGGGGGTCGTTCGACGTAGGTATGCGTCAGACTTACAGTGAGTGAGGTGAGCCTGGCCTTGGCGGCTGCGAGCTGAGCGCTGAGGTCGGAGAGCTGAGTCTGCGCGCCTCGCTCCGCCTGCTGCGTGGAGGCGGCGGCGGCGCGCGCGGCCCGCAGCGCCGCTCGCGCGCTCTCCAGCGCAGACTCGAGGCGCGCGCGCTCGCCTGCCGCGCGGCCGCCCGCCTCCACCATCGCGCCCACGTCTATCACGCGCGACTTGTACACCACTATACCTACAAATTAAAAACAAACGTTTTAGGATTGCATTTGTATATGTAACGAAAGGGGAAATAGGCAACATGTTAATTACCTGTATCACTGACATCTGCGGTAGCAGACTTCTCTTTGCCGTCCTCATCCAGTGCTTTACCGAACACAGGTAGTAACTCACGATTGCCCGCTGCGATCGCCGCTTCTAATTCAGCAATCTAAAACGTACCGCGAGTTACAGACATATACTTACAGAAAGAAACGCACCGTTATCATCAATCTATATCTTTGTATTTTATAGTATTATCAATTAAATGTTGACTCACATGAGGGGGCACAGGGTCGCAGGCGGCGGCCGGGGTGTCCAGAGGCAGATCCTGCATAGCATCTGTAGCTCCTGACGCCAGGTCTTTGATAGCTTGTACCAGTGCCCTGTAAGCAACAAAACAACTAATTTATACTATGAACTTGTTTTGAAATATCCTAATAATGGCACACAACACTACAGCATAATTAAATACTAAACATTACTTTAGAAAAGATGGCCATTTGGATTAAAAAAGGTTTAAATGCGACAGATCGTGCTAATGAGTTTTTTTTTGTAAAACATCAGCGATTTTTATTAATTTATTAATACTCATTCATTTATTCTAACTAAATTTTAGGCTTATGCTAGGATATACTTTTCAACAATAGCCGAATGGTGGGACTCGAACTTCCACCATGTGATCTAAAATACGTACCCTTAGCCATTAGACTATTGGCGCTTTCATATTAGACAATTATAATTAAAAATGCTTACTAATTACGTAAATACATACAGATTAACAAAGGTTACTTACTTATAGCTAAATGTGTCCTTTATGCAGACTTTCTCCAGTATAGCCCGTATCTGCGACCTGGACAGTTGTAGACCGAGGCTCATGAACAGGTTCTGCAGATCCTTCTTAGAGATGTTGCCGCAGCGCGACGTGTCGAAGTACACGAGCGACAGCAGCAGGTAGGGGTCCGGCGGCAGGTCCACTCCCCGGCTCTTACGCTTTGGTGAACTACTTCTTTCATCATCACTGTGAGAATCCTAAAGAAAACATATATAATTTAATATTGTGCGCGTTTTGTTATTAACTACAAAGGTTTCATCATCGTCATCAGTAGCTTTTGTATGTATACAATGTTAAAAAAAAAATGCTTGCAATTTTAAAATTTCAATATCTATGAATACAAGTATGAAATAATATTACATAGGGGTAATTTGTAGACTAAACCACAATCGCCTTTAATTAACGTAACACTTTATATACATATATATACTACATAATAAATTTCTTAAAAAAAAAAATAATAAGTTTTTACTCACTTTCCTCTCGCGTCTTCTTGAATCTCTCCCTCTATCGTCTTTCTTATCCTTATCATTGTTCTTCTCATCTTTCTTCTCTTCTACCTTTTTCTCGTCTTTCTTCTCCGTCTTGTCATCAGTCTTCTCCTTGTCTTTTACGTCCTCAGTTTTTTCGGGCAATGTATAAAGAGTTTTGTATATGTAGAAACCGAAATCTCTCATTAGCATTTCGTTGAATAGCTCCGCGAAGACGAATAACTGAAATTTTTATATACGTATCATAAAAAGACTATTACGAGTTTCTATAAAAATTACAAAAAAAAAAAATCATTACTTTAATTGAAATATGAATTAAAAAAAAATCTCTTTAAATTACTGTTCAACAAAAATATCTGTTAAACCGACTTTAAAAAAAAAATATCTTCAAATTTCAACATAAAATAAAATCTTTGAATGAAAACATGTATTTAAATTATAAGGAATGAAGTCTAATTTATATATATTTTAACTACTTTAAAGTAATTTCTTTTCAATTAATTAATCTTACCTCGAAGCTATGTTCCTTATTGTCAGTAATTCTGTAGTCCAATAACAGTGAGAGAGTAGCAACACTGCAGTTGAACTTCCCGTTCTTGGCCGTGTTGGACGGGTGGACGATGACATGTGGTGTGGAAGGTAACTCATATCGCGACTTGACAGATTGTTTCTCCTTTTCCAACTGAAATAAATGATAATTATTGATTTTATTAAATTATTCAGCACAATTTTAAAGATTTATTTTTGTTGCAGGAATAAAGATACGACCGCTAGCTTAGTGCAGACTGGTTTATTCGTGTCATTATGAAGACAAGCACAGCAGCCATTCTTGTACGTACATACACTACAATTTTCTAGTATCAAATACTTTTTAAGATTACCTTTTTCTTTTCCTCCTCCAATTCCTTTTCAGTTTTTGGTTCTTTTGGTTTTTCCTCTTTTTTTTCAGCAGGTTCTACTTCTTCAGTATTATCTTTGTCATTTTCCTGTTGCGTTAGAGTTGCGTTGTTCTCTACATGGGCATCTTCTTTAGTGCCACTTTCTTGTTCTTGATTGTTACTCTCGGTTGGTTCAGAGTTTTCATTCTTATTTTCTGCGTCGTCGTCTTCTACCTCCATAATGTCCTCATCTTTACCATCTTTCTCTTTTTCAATTTTAAGAAGTTTAGACAAACGGGATATCAATTGTGTCCGGAGTCCTGTTGTAACAAATACATGCAAATCTCATTTATGGATTTTCTTTTCTACTCTTTGTTTTGAATAATGCAGAAATAAACCATTACCTGTGCAGATAGCATTCCGCGCCTGCAGCTCCTGCCTCAGCTGATCAACTGTTAGACTTCGCAAATTAATATTTGAATAGTGCGTTGGTTCCGGCTTCAGCTCATAGTCCTCGTAGTTTTCATCAATCGTTATTGTAGTGTCATCAAAGCTCGTTGCGTCCTAAAAATACATATTGCTTGATACAAACGATATAAAGAAATATATTTTAAAGGCAATGTGAGGGATGATGATTTCGGAAAATTTACATAAACTCAATTTTCTAAAACGTTATTTCTAAAGGTAGTATTAATGAGATGATTGTGAGTGGTGTGGTGTGTGACGTAATCGAGCGTGTCGATTCCCGGCCGGCGCCTTCCTACTGGAGTGTCGGCAACAGGCGCGGGGTCCTCCGTCCGATAAGATGCGCGCAGCCGGATACAAAACCAAACAAAACTGGGAACAAACAATTTGGGATTTCTCCGCTGAATCTTCGCAGCGCGGCCCCGGCGCGTCGCCCTTGGGGTCCGGCTCCGTCTCGTCGCCATCGAGCCGACGTAACGTAGCGTCGCACGCTGCCTTATATCGCTCCTGAACCGACGTCCAGTCGACACGCGACGGTTGCGCCGACCACACGTCCGGCAGGAACAACACCACACACTCGAGTCTGGATTTGCCGCCGCTCTCGCGCCAGTAGTAAAACTCCACCATTCGGTACCTGCGCGGGTAATTCAGTTGTATTATGCATACTCACAATACGCGAACGCGCTGACTCCTGACATAGACACGACACATCCCGCACAATAGTCAACAAACTGCTGTTAGTACATGATCTCTGCCTCCAATTTGTTGCGCCTTTCGCGAAGTGCGAGCTCCGTACTCACAAAATGAATGTGTGCTGTACTATGATACATTCAACAGATACCTATGGATAAAGCTACAAGTAATAACTAAATGACTGAGAAGAAATTGAGTTTTTAAAATCAATCACTTGCAAAATTTTATCCATAACTATCTCTTAAAATGATCTGGAAAAATCAGGACTTGGGACCTCTAGTAATTTAAGAAGAAAATACTCACCATTGGGTACAAGAAGATAAATCAATGCCTGTCAGTGCCTTGCATGTACGTATGGCAGTTTTCACCAACACTCCAGGATCTGACTGAGGATTTTCACCATCTAACGAAGGGCTCCAAGGACCGCCTATAGCAAAATTTTCACCTCCTTTCCCTTTTTGTCCTACAAGAAACTTGATCAATCGCGTCGGATGCAATGGTGATTTAGTCACTCGTTTATCCTTATCATCTCCTCTGGTTAGACCACACTTTTGGTAAAGAGATTCCAAAGTTGGCATGCTGATTAACATTACCTGAAATACAATTTTTGTCAATCAACATGAAAATTAAACTGTAATTTAAGATAGATAGGAAATAATTTGGCACTTTCAGATGCATAAAATTTTCATTCGGGCCTTTTCAGAACAAGATATAAGATAATAAAACATGCAAAAAGCTTTTACTTACTTTAGCTGAAAATCTATAGTCTGCATCGGGAGGGTCAAGAACAGCCACACTTTGCGCAGCTGCATTAGTACGTTGATGACGCTCAACAAGTTGCCGGAGGCGAGGCTCTCTTTCGTCCTGAGGAGATCGATCGGTAGTCACATTCAAATTAATAAACTAAATATGTTAGCGTAGGAGCTAGACATATTCATATATTAAAGAACTAGGTACTTGGCGCGCGCCATGAAGTCGTCGTAGAGGAAGCGCTGCCGCTTGGCCAGTCGGCACATCAGCACGTGCTCGTACTTGCGCGGCATCTGGCGCTCCACGTCCGCCTTCAGCCGGCGCAGCAGGAAGGGGCGCAGCACCTCGTGCAGTCGCCGGACCTACGCACACGAGTCCGCGACAGTGCCGCCGTTGTCGCCGCCATGCTCATCGCCCGCCCACGACGCCGGCGTACTCACCAGCGCATCATTGTGGCACTGCGTGCCCTCAGCGATTCCGGCCACGGGGCTGAACCATTCACGGAACTCGGAGTGCGAGGCGAAAACGTCAGGCATCAGGAAGTGCATCAGCGACCACAGCTCCAGCAGGCTGTTCTGCAGTGGCGTGCCCGTAAGCAGCAACCGCCTGCGCACAACACAAGCTTTAATTTAATAACCGTCCCACCGCCTTGTACCGAGCCCTTTGCGTATCTCGAAACCTATTAACTTAATAACTCTAATAATTTGTGGTAAAAGTTAGTTCTTCAGGTGCCTTGTGTTTAAGCTACTCGACATACGAAAGCGACTGCCGACACTGCCGACCGTGCGCGGGCAGCCATGCCGGCTTGCGTGCTCGTTTTGGGTAATAGTATAATTTGTTATGTCCGTATGCATTCATAAACATGCTTCTTTGTTTCGTTGGCAAGACAGAGGCAAGAAGAAACAAGAAGAAAGTTTGATACACAATAGCGACGCCCACTCGGGTGGCCGAAGGTTTATTGGTATTAGGTCAAGTGAATCATAATTCACAATTGAGGCAAACAGACAGACAGAGCCCTGACTCACCTCTCCGTTTGGAAGTTCAGCAACATCTGCCACCTCTGAGACTTGAAGTTCTTAATGTTCTGCGCCTCGTCCAGTATGAGATATTTCCATTTCTTCCTTCGGAAACTTTGGTGGTCCTGCACTACCAACTTGTAAGACGTTATGCACACATGAAAGGAGTTTGCTTTTGTCCAACCCACACGCTTCAGCTTCCGCTCCTTAATGGTGCCGTAGTAGGTGAGTATCTTAAAGGCGGGGCACCATTTTTTGAACTCCATCTCCCAATTCAGCACGACGGAGGTGGGCGCAACGACGAGGTGCGGCCCCCAGTCACGCCGCTCGAGAGCCAGGTGTGCCAGCAGCGCGATGCTCTGTATCGTCTTGCCGAGACCCATCTCGTCGGCCAGGATGCCGTTGAGGCCGCGCGCGTGCATCGTGGCCAGCCAGTGCAACCCCACGTGCTGGTACTCGCGCAGCGCGTGCCGCAGAAGCCGCGGCACCGGCGTGCCGACCGCCGTCTCGGAGAGCGTGGTGCCCGTCGGCTGCAGGGACGCGGCCAAGGAGGCGGCCGCTTCCACACGCTGCTCGCCGCCCGCCCCGCCCTCCACCGGCTGCTTCTCCTCGCCGCCACTCTCGACCTCCATCAGCGACTCGAGCGCCTCCGAAGTTGAAGTGGCGGAGACACTTTGAGAATCGTCAGAGTCGCCTACGTCGTCGTCATCATTTCTGTCGTTATTCTCGTCGCCATCATCGTCGTCTGCATCTAAATCGCTGGCAGATTCGGGTGCTGAGGTTAGCTCGGCGGGTGGAGAGTCGTCGGCGTGGTGGTCGCATGGGCGCGCGTAGCGGCGCACGAGCTCGCCGAGGTCGAGGGCGGCCTCGTCGCGCAGAGCCTGCACCTCCGCCGCCGTGTCCTCGGCGCGCTCGGCGAGCTCCTGCTCGGCAATGGTGTCCTCGTCGTCCGCGGAGTCTGCGTCGGGTCCGTAGTCGGAGAGCGGCGGGGAGTGCGCGGGCACATAGCCCGGCGGCAGCAGGTCGCCGAGGTCCAGGTGCGACTCGCGACGCAGCGCCTCCAGCTCGTCGCGATGATCGGTGGCGTCGTGGGCGGCCTCGCGCTCGGCGGCCGCGATGGTTTCCTCGTCATCGTCGGAACTGCCGCGCGGTTGGAACTCGTCGTCAGAGGGAGGCGTGTCGGGCGCGCCGGGCGCGGCGCTGCCCGTCATGTTGGCGGCGAGCTGGCGCGAGTAGCGCTCCGTGCGGTCCACAATGTAGCTCAGTTGTTCGTCGAGCGCTTCCTTTCGCGCTCGCTCCACGCGCCGCACCCGCTTCCACTCCACTAACTATAACAATTTTAACAATTAAACTGGCTGCTGATATTTTCTTAATTGCCGTGATTTAAAAAAAAACTCTTAAAATAGTCTTATTATAAAACACAAACATGACCACTTATGATTAATTTGTGCAATCGCCGTCAGGTAACGTACGTTCCTAGCGAGCGACGCGATCGATCCCGCCTTCGCCGCGTTCGCGTGACCTGGCGCCTAGGCCAGCGGCGACCGAACAACAGCGCGGCGTGCATCAACCGACGTTACACGGATCTCAGAATGTTTGCTAAAATTGCAAGATGCATGCCCACTTTGGCTTTACTGTATGAGCGTTGCCCCCACGCCCCTCCGCCGCGGACTAACATTTCCCCGGCCGAAGGTTGGCCGGGTTGGACCCACTGCTTTACACGCTATCGCCTGATAGAGTTTGTAATCTGCGAAGGCTCTATATGTGCATACGAAATTCGAAATATGTATCGGTATATGGCGGAGAGCCAATAGACACTCTCCTGTGTCCGCAGTCATGACCGCGAAACATTAAAACTTACTTTTTCCACGTTCGACCAAAATGTTCGGATTTCTTTAGCCGCAAATGATGCAATCTTCTTCAATTGCAGTTCTTGAGCTTTCTCTGCTTTCTGGGCAGCGAGAGCCTTATCTTGAAAATGTTTTTGTACAGCCCGGGCGCACTGAAACACCACAACAAACAACTTAATGTCTTTCCTACCAAACATGCGCTGCTTTGCTGCTGCACTTTTTAGGCTAAACAACCATTGCGACGTTTCCCTCGGAGAAATAACTTCAATGCTTTGGTTCACACAAAAACTGATTTAGACAATTTTTGACCGTAAAATGGGAGAAGTCATGTCCAAAATGCTGCCTAAATCAATTAATAAACGTTAATCATGTGTCATGTGTCATGTGTAGTGGACAGTACTTCAGTGTTCTAGGCAGGGACCATTTGTAAAACTTTCCAACTGTATAAAATCAATAATGCTAACCTTTTTTGCGGCTTGTTTTTTCCATTTCCGTTCATGTGAGAAGTCTTGCGCCAGCCAGGCCATCTCTTCGAGCAGGTAGTCCCAGTGAGTCTTGGGGCGCGGTGGCTCGAGCACGCGCGGCAACCGGCGCTCCGTCCAGAGGCCGGCGCGGGCCAGCTCGGCCACGCGAGCTGCCACATACGCCTCTTGTTTGGCTTTCTCCACCATCTCGTCGGCCGCGCTCGCTATCGCCGGCGGAGGGGGCGCGGAGGCCGCTGGCGCGACATCGGCCTCGTCCCTCGGTTCCGGTGTTTGGGGAACTGCAACCGAGGTTAGGGGCGGCTCCACCGTTGGAACCGACGTGAAGTCTGGCGATGTCGCTGAGGCGAGCGTGTCTACCGGAGCTAGAGCTAGCGCTAGCGCCGGCGCCGGCAGCGGAGTGTCCGCAGCGGGCAACGTGGGTGCAGGCGGCGGTTCGGGCGGCGGAGGCGCGGCGGGCGGCGGACGGCGGGACTCGAGAAAGGCCACAAGTTGGGCGGGCGGCCGCTTGCGCCACGCGACGTAGTCCATCATGTTGCCGCCCGCCTGCAGGAAGTACAGCTCGCTCAGTTGCTCCGTGAACCTGCAACCCAACGCTACGCTAGAGCGGGAACGCGTCCATCGACGAGCAACTCGAAACTCAAGAGGCCTGGTACTTACCTATCGCGCAGGTTCTTCAAGCGCAGCACTTTGGACTCGAGCAAGCGCTTGCGCAACATATGCGCGTCGTCGCAAACGAGCTTGGGTCGCTTGCGCGGCGGCTCGTCTGCTCGTTCGGGCTGAGTGGCGCCATTGAGGACGGCGTCTGCGCCGCCCGCGCCGCGCTCCACACCCTTGACAAAAAAATTAAAACTCATGTATGGCACATATTCAATTTCGATGAGCGATCTTGTTTTATTATTAAATAACATAATATGTCACTGAACTCAAAGCTATCTGGCCATATTCATTAATTTCCATGCAGACTTCAGGTTCTGACCTCCCTTTGTTAAAGTTGTTGCCTGTCTCTTATAATTATAAGATATTGGACAACATTGTGGGGTATTAGTATTTGAATACTTCCATCATCCATTTAACAATGTAATAAGGCTATTGCAAAATGAGAGTGATTGACGAGACATAACAGGATCCCGAGCGCACAGCAGCATACCATGTGTTTCCGTTGCTGAGGTTTGGCAAAGTCTCTTATCCAACATATTGTAGTGAGTGAATTCGGTGAGTGCCTTTGGTGTGTACGAAGCACCATAAATCTTTCTGGCCCAGTCAGACACAACAAATTTCACAGTGCCCTTTTAAAGACTCTTACAGACTCTGTATGTGAATTCAGAAAATTTCTTGAGAGGTCTCGTACACAAACTCCATCAAAATCATCATCATCAACCTGCCTTTTTCCCAACGGAAGGTTGAGACAGTATATCATACTATTCCATACATCTCTGGCATCCATCATATTTCACCCTTCTTACGCATTTCCGGCAACTTTCACCCTTCTTACGCATTTCCTATTTCACACAATCCATCCACACCTTCTGCAGTCTTGCTCCACCTTTATAGCCATCCACATTCAATCGCCATCTTGTTCATGTGCCTGTGATCTCTTTGGATACCATGATATCCTTTTGATTCTCAATTTTTCTATTAGTGGTACTACCTTCAAACTTCCCCTAATGTGGAGTGCATGGGGGAATTTCACACAGAGACACTGAATTTGTCACTATCATCAGCAGTGGACCAATTGCTGTTTATTTGCCAGAAATTACATAGCATGAATAAGCTGCAGGTATTTTTCATGGACACCTTTAATTTTAAAAGCCCACCACAGAACATCCCTTGGACCTAATTATATGCCTTTTCAAGGTATACAAAAACCATAAGGAAGTTTTTATGTACTGGCCATACTGGCCTATGTTTCAACTATCAAAATCATTTATATAGAACAATTGGTATGGTTAAGCACGCCGATCAAGACTGCAGCCAATAGACTGACTAGTGGCTTAGACCTTATCTAATGAGTATGGCTGTAATCGACTTTAACTGAGTCTTCTAATAAAGGGTGCTCAATGAAGGCATTGCAAGACCTTAAGATCCCATAAAGCCCATAAATCCCATAAACTTATCAAACAAAATACAGAATATTATGCTGCTTCAGCCTTGTCTTCAGTAACTATTTGTCTGTAGAAAAAGATTGCACGGTACAAGTTAATTGTTAGATTACTGTAGTGGGTGTGTGTGTTACAAGCTGTGAAAACGCACCAGTTATAGTCCTGGAATCAATGCAAGGTCCTTACAGGTGTGAAAAATAGAAAAGAGGTCTGTTAACAATTGCAACCAAAGCGGATATCTTATTTGGTTTTTTTATTGACATATCTTTATTAAAAAAAATGATTTGACGACATAGACAATATGGACTGGCCACAAGGAATGTTCTCATTATGGTCAATCTTACCATAAATTAGTAAAATAAAAAGCCACATTTACAAACCACAACCAAAACCAACGAAGATGCAGGCAAGAGCACTGTGGTGCTTACCGAAGTCCTTGTGCTACCAAGATAGTTGGAAACAATAGAATGGGATATATAAAATACACCAAGGCAATTTACTAAAAGATTTACTAGTGAAGAAAGATTACTAGTGAACATGAGGATGTGATAAACCATAGCATAAATACAACCCATGTCTATTAGAAACCATTACTTAGGGAACCTTAAGATTCCATCAAAAAGGAAGTATCTGATTGCAAAAAGGTATATGAACAGATGCTTATGCTATTATTTTTTTAATGTCATGATAAAATGGGTTTTGTAAGCCATTTTTGAGGCGACTCTATAAATTCAATACTATTATTTTACCTAACTAAATAATAGTCTGTTTATTCACTGTTGCTGGTTGTGTAACATTTGCAATATTTGACAATTGTTTCCTCTCATTTAGGTCTGTGCACATTACACTTATCGAAACATTAGCGCGCATACAATGAATCCATAGTACATACCATGAGTGGAAGAGCAGCGCCGGTTGTACGATTCGAGTAGGTCTCATCGCCACAACTCATGATGCGACATCGCGGGCAAATTGTTAATCTTTATATTCTTAAAAAAAACTATACCAAACACAATTCAATTAAACAAAATACACTGTACTGTACTGCACTGCACTACACTTGAAGGCAAAATTGCAAAATAGTTTGTTTTGGTACATATCAACAAGAACATCCTTAATATTTTATATTAAGTTAAAAAAATAATGTCTTTATTCACTTAAATTATTTCGACACATGTGGGAGGATTTAAATAATGATTCAAAACATAATTTTGAAACGCTGCTAAAAATACCGCCACAATTTCTTTTGACAAATACATAGTGTCAGCCATATTGATTACCGATACCGTGTACAACTTTGTACCAATTTACTCATGAAGCTATTTTGAGTAATCCGCATTTTCGGAAGTAACACCAGGTCATTTTCTTATTTTAATTAGAAAATAAAACTAGCTGCAAAGTAAATAACTTAAGGTTTATTGTATTTTAAACAAAAATCGACAATACGATTTATTAAAGCGCATCATTTTCGCGACGAAGTCAAACTTAAGTCGAATTTGAATTTTGATTTGATTGATGCCAGTGTTGCCAAATTTCCAATAAAAATGTTTACCCATTAAAAATGCCGTACGTATTTGTAACGGTTTGTATGGAAGGCACAGGCGCGGACCTATATTAAACGGATCGTTAAGTGACGCTTTCATTGGTAAGTAAATTCGTTGAAGTTCATGTTTGCATATGTTTTTTAGTGTCCCTAAGTTAAATCATGAAAGGTTTTTTTACTGTATCAGCTTTTCTACGTATATATTATAATCTTCATACACTTTAATCAAGGAACTATATTTTTTTATAGATATCGTGATATTAAGTGTATTGTTTGAGGCTAATATAACAGTTGACTAGACCATTATAATATTGAAAATCTACTCTAAAAGAAGTGTTAACAGCGCAGAGGTAAAGAAAGAGAACCAATAGACGAATTCTACAAATCATAATGGTATCCCAAAATATTGAGTAAAGGTCTGGCGAGCGTTACATCTTTTTTTAGTTAATGCACTTAAGAACAAAATAATAACTAGCTAAATTGGTCACTTCCTTGCACAATTTTTTTAAACCTCAATTTTAATCCATGTTTTTTTAAATCACGCCCTGTAAAAAAATAAAGATAAAAAATATTTGTCTTGCATTTGGTTTTCAAGTGATAAAAATGTATTACCATGGAACGGGGTGAAAAGAAAATGTGAGGCGAATAGACACAAAACCGGAAAAGTTTTGTTTACCATAATATCTAATGATTAAAATGAGTAATTTACGAAATTGTTTGTGTTTTTAAGGAAGGACATTTTTCCTATAAACTGACAATCTCAGATTTGACTTAGAGTTAGGCAAAGATAAAATAATATACCTTTGAACATGCACAGTCGAACTACGACAATTTGTGCTAAAAAAAAACTTTATTATTCCATTGTGATAAATGTTGTGTTAAGTGATATAAGAGTGACTGTGTTAAAATATTGTTAATCATTAACGAGTTTGATATAACGTCGGTTGATACAATTATAATTTATAATTAATAATATTGATAAAATAATTGAATGTGTACAATTTTACAAGATTTGGGGTGAAAAAATATTAGAAAGGGGGTTACCAAGGGGGTACCAAGTTTGGTTTAGGGCTGCTACAAGCCTCCATTGTGTTGAAAAAATTGTATTACATATGCCTTTTACAGATATTTGCCGTTTGATAAAATTAATATATAAAAAAACCTTAAATTTTCATCATATTTTATTGCAGGTTAAAAATGTCTTAACATATCGCGCTATACAAGGCCGACTCCAGGGACTAATGTAAAAAAAATGATACTTTCACATTTACATTATAAAAATGCGGTACCAGAAACCTTTTCTTATTTACTGCCATGATTACCAGCATTCACTTTGATTATTGTATCTAAAATTACGCGCAATCAAAAAAAAAAAGAAAAAGTGGCAGGCATTGTCATTTTCTTCTATTTACCTCATATAGCGCATCCTTTGATCCCACATCCAGTCTAAATATAAACCACCTACAATTTTGCCTTTTTGTAATATTTATATTATGGAAACATACTTTAGTGTTTAGAACATTTAGATTACGACTTAACTCATAATCCAACATTTTTTTTTTCAATTTAAAGTCGAAAGTATTGTGAAAAACAGTCAAAGTCAAGCTGTTTTGATTCACCCCGTTCCATGGTAGTTAAAAGCATGAGTCTTGTACTTTTCATAAAAAAATATATCAATAGTAAATCTTTTTAGTGAGATTATAAAACACAAACTATGTAAAGTATGAAATAACATTTTAACGTTTGATTTATAAAAATAACACATGTAGCATAAATTAAATTATCCCTATTTGGTTATATTTTGGATGTAAAAGTAACAACAAAATACTTAGGTATAATGTTAACTTCCGTTATTTTACAATACCTCTTTGGCTCACAATTTTCATAAAAGAACTAAGTAAGGTGTGAGATACAACCGCATTGCATGCAATTTAATCTGTGGGTTCTCGATCTGCATTTCAAGACACTTGACGGTTTCATTTGATAATTAGATACATAGATTGAATTGGCGTTTGGTGAGAATCGGTGACGGGACGGTTGACAGCTACTGACGGGTTTCATAAATTCGTGAATCATAATTTCATATTTCCAATTTTGCAGTCGTTGAATTATATTTCTAAATCTAATTTCCAGGCTTTATATAATTAATTTCATAAAATTGAACATATATGAAATTTGTAGTGCTGTTTTCATGTTGTTTATTCAAGTTCCTCGAGACTGTAAACTTTACACTAATATTTGTGTAAACCAACAAGATGTGTTGGCAGTAGCAAAAGGAAGATCCTAGTAACGTATTTTAATGTAGGTAAGTGGCGCAAGATGCTAACACAATATAAATTTAGCCGTATAAAATTGATCGCAAAGATATAAATAATAAAATATTACAAAACGTATGTTAGTATCACGGGATCATATTTTTTTTCCAAGTTAGCTTGTAAAATCTACAATATTATTTTTGTGACTCTTGGCAACATGCGTAGGACAAATTGAATTGTGATCAGTAGACAATTGTAAAAGCAGAAGTAGTTTAAGTATTAGTAGACTAACTCACGGCCAAAGTGGCCATGCATTTCTAGAATAATTTTAAAGTATCCCCACACTTTTTGAATTATACTCGTGTATTAATTAAAGTTGATTGTGAGAAGTTTTGAACATGTTGCCAAGTGAATATACATGTATGTAGAGATATATACCTTGTTGTTTGTTACCACAAGATGGTGCACCTTGACTGGGTCAAAAAACTTGCTGACACTTGTTGCAGGAACATTTTAATATAACAGCTACAAATACATTTCCCGTAAGTCTTTAAAACATTTATTATAAATTTTATCATTTAAGTATACAGTACTTAGTTGTGTTGATTTCGTGTTTTGACAAAAGCTGTATGAAGCCAGTGTCGCAATACAAAGACATTAGTTAGATTAGACAAATGTTGAGTTACATTTTTGTGAAGCATTTTCATTTCCTCTACTTCTTTACAAATAACAAAAGGGATAAATGTTTGTACATGGCCATTGCTGTAAGAAGGTTGGAAGGCAGCATGTTACATGGCCCTAGTGCTGTGCTATAAGTGGGGAAACACTGAACAAGAGGGAAAATACAATTTACACTATTTAGCAATTTCTTACTTCTGGGTTTGTTTAAAAAAGCTATGCTGAAGGTATTGTGAAAAGTAAATGACTGCTGGTGAAGTATGATATGACCAATTCTCATTAAATTACACATTAGAGTAGTTAGTGCACTCAACTTTGTTGTGCGGCTGCTACACTGACTGCGGTGGCTTCAATAGCTAAACTAAAGTCAAAAACAAAAAACTATAAAAATTTGATGTCAGCTTGTACTGGACTACAATATATCCAAAACTCTCTGTTGATTGATCTAATTTTGTATTTAGGGCATTTCTTGGTTGCCTGTCTGGTCTCCGGGCAGTCGGCCCCAGGGTATTACATTCCCAAGCACCCCACTGATGGAGCATATGTGATTCATCCAATCTAATTGTATCCTGTACATGCTATTCAAAAATTTTATTGAAAATCAATGGTATCTGGTGTTGATTCAATGCCAAATTGTAGTAAGCAAAGGTGGTCAAACTCTACACACAGCTCTCGTTACGAAATTATATGTTTGAGATTTAATATACAGCCGTGTGAAGTAGGGTCGGAGGACGTTGCGTGGTGAGTGGTGCGTGCATGACACAAAATCCTTTTTATATTCATTGATTGTATAAATTGTATGTGCCCATTACGAGTAAAGCCTCACCCCTTACTGACTACCATGGACAATATTAGTTTTTCTCAGTTCTTTAATATCTGTAATTACTACGAGTGACCATTGTTAACTTTGTAATCAGCAATGTGTAGACATGGCCACGTTGCAGGCGTGTGGCGAGTCGCAGCGCGGTCACAGCGCGGTGTGCAGCAATCCTTTGATTGTGGTTTCAGAGTTATTGTACATAATGTCATCACGTATTTTAATTCTCATATATATATATATATATATTTTTTTCGTAATGTGTTGCCTTAGGGTCCCGGAGTATATCATCATGGCTGATACAGCCACAGTGGGCGCTACCACTGCTGGGCATACGCCTCCCCCCTAAGTTCGGCGCCCTGACGTTTCTGCCGCCCTCGTCCTGAATAGCACCATAATATTACAATGTAAACTACAAGTCGTCGCCTCCCTTGCGGCCATACTACTCACGCTGCGTCCTCCAGTCCATGCAGCCATACTACTCACGCTGCGTCCTCCAGTCCATGCGGCCATACTACTCACGCTGCGTCCTCCAGTCCATGCGGCCATACTACTCACGCTGCGTCCTTCAGTCCGTGCGCGTCATTCCAGAGAGTCATAACTTGACTTCTTCGGCAGTCCGATCCGCTAAGAATGTGGCATCGCCCATGCCTACTTAGCATTTGCAGATCTTCGGTGACCTTGGTTCTGACCTCCCAGAGAGACTGAACAGTGCTCTCTCCATTGCCCTGCCCTTGCAGGGAGTCTGAGCTGTCTAATGTTATCCGTAATATGGGGTCATCACTGGCAATAAGACAAAGGTCTTTCGCAATATCCATGTATTTGACGTGATCCATGTTCTTGTCGAGGCTCTTTTGGAGTCATTGAGAATGTCAGTGCTCGGTATAATGGTACAATGGTGCTGCGACCCTCAACCATGTCTACGACGATGCCGTCGCCCCCCGCCCCCCTCCACCCCCACTCCTTACTCCCCATGCCCTTTCCAGAGAGTTAGTCAGTTCTGCTGCAACATTATTTATTTAAATTATTTTATAAAATTCGGAAACAAAATGTTAAATCTAATTAGGACCTAACAAAATTGATTGTAGTGAATGTTTATATTTTCAGCCAAGGGCTCTAGCCTGGCTTTGTGCTTTGTGCTCGTCTGTTCCGGCCAGTTTGAGGTATATTTAAGAAATTTAAACCTAAGCTGGTATATGTAAAGTTTTCTTCGTAATGGGTTAAATAAAATCGTTTTAATTCTCTTCCTATCTTTTTTTTTTTTTTTTTTTTTATCATTTTTAAAAAATGAACAGGAACAAAGTGACTAAAATAATAGTAAGTTATTATTGACTGTTTACAGGGGCGGCAGTGCGAGCGGGATGTGGCGCGGCGCGGACTCGCGGGCGCGCGCAACGGCGCTGCTGGCGCTGGGCGCGCTGCTCGTGTGGGCCTGGGCGGCGCGACACGGCGCGTCGCGCGACAACGGCGTGCCGGGGGCACCGCTGCCGGGCCGCGAGCTGCCGCTCATCTTCATCGGCGGCGTGCCGCGCTCGGGCACGACGCTGATGCGCGCGATGCTGGACGCGCACCCCGAGGTGCGGTGCGGGCAAGAGACGCGTGTGGTGCCGCGCATACTGCAGATGCGCCAGCACTGGATGCGCTCGCAGAAGGAGAGCGTGCGGCTAGAGCAGGCGGGCGTGTCCAAGGCCGTGCTGGACAACGCGATCGCCGCCTTCTGCCTGGAGGTGATCGTGCGCCACGGCGACCCCGCGCCGCGCCTCTGCAATAAGGATCCTCTCGTGCTCAAGATGGGCACCTACGTGCTCGAGCTGTTCCCCAATGCGAAGTTCCTGTTCATGGTCCGCGACGGCCGCGCCACCGTGCACTCGATTATAACTCGCAAGGTATTCTGTTCCCATCGCCTCACTACTGCCTTACTGCCTTACTGCCTTAGTTGCGTGCAGCCGGCCTGTGTTCGAGCTGCAAGACACGGATGCATGGCTCGCAAACTGCACAAATAAAATGCATGGCGCGCTGCGTGCGCGGCGGCGGGCAGGTGAGGTGACGCAAGCGCGGTGTGCAGGTGACCATCACGGGGTTCGACCTGTCGAGCTACCGGCAGTGCCTGAGCAAGTGGAACCACGCGGTGGAGCTGATGTACCAGCAGTGCCGGTCGCTGGGGCCGTCGCGCTGCCTGTTGGTGCGCTACGAGGCGCTGGTGCTGGCGCCGGCGGCCACCATGCGCCGCGTGCTCGCCTTCCTCGAGCTGCCCTGGCACGAGGCCGTGCTGCACCACGAGCGCTACATCAACCAGCCCAACGGCGTCGCCCTCTCCAAGTACGACTATCAATTCATCGCTGCACCAACCCTACGTTCATTCTGGCAACAACACCAACATTTAACCCTCCTCCATAGATAGCACATCTACTTATATCTATGCACTAAATTAAATCATGTACGTGTTTGTACGACCCAAGAAAGAACGCAAAGTAATTGGAGTTAAGGCGTATTTATTTTGACACTTAAAATACTAGGTACAAAAAGAGTCGCAGTCAGTGACAAGACAGCACCCGAGCCCATGTCCGTGCCTTTGCCAGTGCCAGTGACTTGTCACACTAAAAGTACAGTAGTCAGTGGCAGATACGCAGTAGCAGTGGAGCAGAGAACGCGTGATGCGTTGCATAAACACCTCCGCCGCAGTCAGCCTTCCTAGCCGAGTTGTTCGTTCGCAATCCGGACAGAGACTATGAATGGGGCAGTGAGTGCTGCCACATGGTATTCTTACACCTCGTATTTCGTCGCAGATACTTCTGAGTGAATGTTAGCGAAGCGCAGGCGACGTGCAGTAATATGCGACGTGTGTTGTTTGCAGCGTGGAGCGCTCCTCGGACCAGGTGGTGCGGCCGGTGAACCTGGACGCGCTCGACAAGTGGGTGGGGCAGCTGCCGGCGGACGTGCGCGCAGACATGGCCGAGCTGGCGCCGATGCTGTCGGTGCTGGGCTACGACCCTTGGGCCAACCCGCCCCATTACGGCACGCGCGAGCCCGCGCCCGCGCCCGCGCCCTCCGCCTGACTCTACCTATGCCCATAGAAGTACTTTACAATTATATTTTTATGTTATGCGCCTAAATTAATTGTATATATTTGTAAATAGACGATATCGCCTCGTGGCCGGAGCGCCGGGGCAACGGGGAGCTGGGGCGTCGGTGCGCGGGCTGCGGTTCGATAATAAAGTTCTATTTTACGTTTGTGAGTGTTTTATTTCTAAGCATTCCCAAAGAGGGTTGATGTCAGGCAGGCGGCCGGTCGTAAAAAGTATAGCCAAAACTATTTACAACATGTTCGGTAATATATCAGGGAGCGACAATGCTAGGGCGTACCCCCCAGGCGACGCGCAGGTGCAGCACCCGGCATCCGTGGGAAGTGGACAAGGGTTGTTGCATCAGGGACGGGTGCAACGTAAGAAGCGAGTCCGGGACGTAAGAGTGAGGATAGTGAGATGGAATGTAGGAACAATGAATGGAAGAGCGCGTGAATCACCAATGGATATAGTGAGCTGATGATGAACACTTACGTATCATCATCGAAGTAATCCTCCATATCATCAGAACTGTAGAAGAAGTCATTATCCAAATCTTCATCGTTGAAGTCACCAGCCAGGTACATGTCATCTTTCAGACCGACCTTCTCCAACTTTTCTATGACATTGCTGTATACCGCCCCGTCTAGATACCCGCTTTTCTTCTCCAAAAACGCGTCCTTCTCGAAATCTTTCCTTCTATTCTTCTTATAATCTTCTATACCAAGATTATTGACATTCTTTCCGATGCTTTCATCATACAATTTGGGAACAGGCGATTGATTGTTCCAACTTTTAAGATCTTGATCCTCGGTATCGTTCCAAGATGGGATGATCTCTTTGGTTGGTGATAACTTCTTTTTCCTTCTATATTTTCTACCTGAGTTACGACGTCTCGGTTTGTCAGTTGGTTTCATATCTAAAAAAAAAAAATATCACATAATCGTATATCCAGTATCAGGTTCAAACCCCAATACCAATATTTTTCGATGAATGAATACCATATGTACATTCTTAAGGGGAAGGAAAACATCGTGTCAATGCTGTCAATGCACTGACAGCGCTGACTGTGGACTAGTCACTGATATAGGGTAGGCAGCGAGCAAAGTGAGGTACTGATGTTGTTCACTGTATCAGCCACCAGTCCACTGTAGGCCTCCCCCAAGATCCTCGGCCACCTTCACCTAAGTTTAACTTACCATCATCTTTCTTAACCTCCATGTAATTTTCAATATAACTGCAATCTTTGACCAGAAGATCAGTACTGAGGTCCGGCTCGCAGAGGAAGGACGATTCCTCTGGCTGGGTCTCCTGTTTAGCTTGGGACCTTCTACCTTTCCTTCTTCCTGCATCAAGAAGATAGACAATATTAGAACTGACTACTCTGCATTTCCCACAATGCCTACACATTACCAAAGTTAGTTGAGAAACCTTTTGTTTCTTTTAAAACATTTACTTATGTATGGAGATAGTTACTTTTGAAGTCTCAATAGCCTAATGATTATGGTACAGACTACGAACTAGCGGTCGCGAGTTCGAATCCCACCATTCGATTATTGTCGTGAACAATCTTAACACAAGTTTTTTGCAAGCATACCAGGAATGGTTAAAGATATATTAGTTTATTTAAACTATTAAAACTTTCGTGAGACATTTCACTATATCACTTGTAAAACGGCTTAACTCACGTGCAACTCGGTGTCAGTACCGACTAGTTTCGAGCCCATCGGGGGCTCATCTTCAGGGT
>JAODUI010000027.1:35493-60513 GCA_027563995.1 Papilio gigon
TGGCGCGCGCGCTCGCCGCGCCCTACATCGAGACCAGCGCCAAGGAGCCGCCGCTCAATATCGACGCCGCCTTCCACCCACTGTATCGGTCCTTTCGCGCCTTTCACATTTCTTTTTTTCGTATTCGAGTTCCTACACTCAGCGCGGCGTCCAAGTCCTACAGCCGTTCTCTGAACTTTTTGCTCTATTGTAAGTTTTTATTTTAATCATGGGAAGAAAAGGATGTTTTTATTTAAATTAATAACTGCAAGAAGTCTTTACTATCTAAAAACAATTTTTATTCTCTCGTTATTTAAATCAACGAACGCACGTTTTGTTTTAGGATGACGAGGACTTTTATTAACTTTCGTATGATATCTTTACTGAAGTTTTGCCGAATTTTGCCTGCCTAAGCGAGAGATAGGTAGGTGGTGGTGGCCGCGCCGGGCCCGCGCCCGCTTCACTATGGTGGTGGCCGCGGCCGTCTCACTACCTGATAAATAATTACCAAAAAAAAAGAAAACTTATATTAATATTTTCTTTTGTGAGTGAGCTCCCGCGCCGACAACTCCTTATCTTAGATAACGAACTGTATTAGTCGCTTCATGTTGATAGCACGCACTGCAAGCTAACTTTATCGCTTACGTACGTCTTCAGTAGTGCGCGGCGGCTGCGGCGGCGGCTGCGGCGGCGGCTGCGGCGGCGGCGGCCAACATATAAACAACATGCCGTATAGCACGGAGCATAGACACGTGTGTCCACTGCTGTGATGCGCACGCGGGAAATTGATGAATTGTTTACACAACGTAATCATAGACTGGAGCTGGAGGGAACACGTCGCAGCCGCGACGAGGCCGCGCAGTAAAAGAACAGTTGTAACGTGTGTCGCGGAGCGGCCGCGCAGCGAGTGTCGGGCAGCGCGCAGCTTCATTGCGCTTGTCTTATTTATAGTAAGAATTGAGCGCGGTGTTGGCTCACTTGCGATCTCCTCGAAGCAGTTTTCCGCAAAAGGCGCCACTCGAGCCATTTAGCCTAAAACACGTACTAGAGCAGTTCCCAACGGATGTAATCGCGTCATTTCAGCAGTTGGGAGTGTGCGCGGGATACACCACGATGCGTTCTCTGCCTCCTCTGTACCTGCTCGAACACTCCTGCAATCTCATACGGCCGCACTTTCTCTCTCGCTCCTCGGCAACACTGAGACAACCGCGAATGTGTCTGATGTTTCCGAGGTCGCGGTGGCGCCGCCCCTCTGCCACAATACTTCAGCAGTTAGTTACGAAACCGTGTGACAGCAGGTGCCCACTACCGGCCGCCTCTTGTCCATCTCAACTTTGTAAACTTGCCGACGCCTTCTCGGCCCTCGTGCATTATAATTATCTATTCCTTTCATATACGTTTACTGCTAATTAATTATTATTTAATTATAATATAATTAAACATTAATTATAGTGAATTAAATTATAATTACCGTTTTTCAAACTCGCGCTAAAGCAAGTGTCTATTGTAACTTATTGTTTAATGAAGACATACCCCGAGGTACGCGCCGACACTACGCGCCGACAGGGTACAGGCAGCGCTCCAACGACCAGCGCCTGTAATTAAATGTTTCTTTGTTGTCATAAACAAGAATTAACTTTTAAAATTGACTCGTCAGCGATGTGCGTATGTATGTATGTATGTATGTAGGATTTTTATAGAGGGACAAAATGGCTCGCGGCACCGTCGGACATGGGAGCTGCATGTTCGGTGTGTCGGGCTCAGGCTCATGCTAGTGCACATGGACCCAATGATCACCATCCTCACCCGAGACCCGGCACCGACTTAAACAACCCTCTCTATGGACCTTTATGTACCCCCACGGGAATACCGCTCGGTACTTTATTGTATGTGCGTATGTATGTATGTATGTATGTATGCATGTGCGGGCCCACATACGTAAGTAGAGTAAGACACAGGTTACACGCGCAAAGTCTGTACGTTATCTGTGTGACAACAAGACGGGCGAGCGGCGAGCGGCCGCTGTCGGGTGCGATTAATTAGGAATTATGTAAACATTGCGGTGTTTCGTTCTTGTTATTTGTTTTAGTAATTGTAGGTCGGTGAGGTCGGCGGCCCGTCGGCGCGGCGCGCCGCCCACGTGACCCAACATGTGCCTCCTCAGTAATTAATTAACAACAATTTCCCCTCCAGAACTTCTAGGAAGTAATTGAGCACGTCGTATTACTGCGAGGAGGAGAAAGAACATAGAACAATAGGAAGCGCAAAATGTAAGATTGGACGAAGTTGCGAAACTTGTGCGACAAGGCAATGTGAAGCGGCGCGTGCCTGCTGTCTGTGCTGCCGACGATGTGCAGGCGAGCGCAGTGGCGAGTCGACTTGCGCAGCGGCTGAAGTGCCAGAACGAGTAGCCGAGGGTTGCCTGTGCTGTGTCAGCGAAGCCACGCTTTTAGCTTACGGAGGTTCAATTCTGATCGCGAAAGGTTTTTTTTGCACTTTCAGCTCTGATTTCGATTCTGATAAATATTGTAGGATGTTATATCGGAAGTCGATGTTTTATTTATTTATTAGCGCCTAACTATTATTTATGATGAAGACAATTTTTTACCAATATAAAATAAGCAGAACTACTGTTTTGATTATTTTGTGTTAGATATGCCAAGTACAGAGGGAGGCTAGAACAACATCGCAGCACGAGCAATGCGCGTGGAGCATTAAGCTCAGCAGTCCGAACACTCTTTGGCTTTACAAAATCAATATACGCGGAGTTTAATAATGTGTGCGACCGTATTTTATTAGACTTGCCCTTTGTTCTTTGGTGTCCGCCACCGATTCGGTTCTGACTATGTTCCTGGTTGTGATAAGCCAGATACCAAACGTTCAGTTCCGAGTTCCGTTGCGATGTAAACCTTCCGTCACTCCCCCGGGCGCCACTTCCACGTGACAGGATCTTGGTAATAGGTTGCCTAGTAGGCCTGCTGCGCCCGCGGACAGTGCGCCGCCAGCGGAGCACCAGTCAATAGTTCAGTGACACGGCCCGGCCAGCGCCGGGGCCACGCGCGGGTGCGGCGCGCCCGCGAAGGGCGGCAATATGATACGTCCTCGCCGGCCGGTTGAGTTGCCGATCAGATTTATTGTTTGTAAACGCAAACAATTACAGAGCTTTTATAAGGAGCCAACTTGAGTAGTTGTAGGTAATTGACAACAAACGCTGTTGGGCCAGCGACGCCGGGTGGGAAGGAAAATTTCGGAATGAAGGCCACCGTTGGAACCGTTCGATAACGAGAGTGGGGCGTTCTCCCTACAGGCGGACCGAGGACGTAGTGCGGACGGTGGGAAGTTGTTGGATGCAGAAGGCGAAGGACCGCATACCGTGGAAGGCATTGGGGAAAGCCTATGTCTAGCAGTGGGCAGACACGGGCTTATGATGATGATTTTACTGATAAGATGATATTAGAGAACGGTAATTATTCATTTTAATTTAAACCAATTGTGAAACCAGGAGAAGAGCTGTATTATTTTGAAAAAAAAAAATGGTTTGAATTGTTACGTATTGGAGGCAACTGGTCGACACGGCGACCGGCGGCGGCTCGCAGTGACCGCGGCGCCGCGGTAATTTTTTTATATAAGGTATAACATTTAATATAGGTACAGTGGTATAATTTTATTACTAACCGATTTGGGTTTGGTTTGGTTCAGCACACGAATGAGCGAGAGCCGGCACGGGCGGCCGCGCGGCCCTGGGCAAGTCGCGGCCTCGCCGGGTCGGAGTGTAGTTACCGCATTCGGAATCATAATACTTGTGTGCGATACTAATATTATCCAAGCGCTGGAGACTAGTCAGACCTCTTGTACAATGCGAACGTAAGGCGGCTCGTAACCAGCGCACGAGGACCGCGTGGGGGCCAGTGGACGGACTGGATCGAGAGGGAGGAACGTGAAACGGCACATTTACAAGCGACTACGTAACAAACTTATTATAAACTATTCCGAATCGATGTAGTCATTGACATTGGAACACAGGCGCCCCCGCCTCTCCGTCGCTCGCCGCACCCACACGCCGCACGCCGGGCCGCACTACAAGCGTACATGTATATTCTACGAGTGCAATAAATACGAGAGTGTACGGCGGCGGCTCCACTGAGTTGCTCCGAGCGCGGCCTGCGCCTCAACACCTCCGTTATAGACGGCCTCCCGACTTGGCTGGGCGATATGTAAAGAAGAAAGAATGAGAGCCCGCAAACAGGCTGACGTCGGCGGGCCCGGCTTGGACATGCAGCTGCGGCGACCCCCGGCTCACGAATACGGCAATGGAATGTTTGTCTAACAGACTATTAACGTATTCAAGTTTCGATCCCGCATCCCTCAATATAACTCGTATCGGGTGGGTTTCAGGACAGGACACTTTTGGGAAACGGGCTCGGTGAGAGGCTGGCACGATGGCAGAGAGACACAAAAGTGTACGGCGACGCGTCGACCTCGCTGCGTGCTGCTGATTCACATAATATCCTTGTTTTCATTGTGTACGAACTCGTCATTTACTGCAATCACTTTTTGAAGTTAAAAACAAAGTGATTGCCAATTTCCGGTTCAATCGTGGCGTCACGCCGACCACGCCTCGGCGCTGATGTCTCTTCTGTAATGCTCATATTTAAAGCAGGTCTTCGAGACCTGGAGAATAGACAAAAGTTTTTATCCAAGTAACGCAGAGACTAGGCTACTTTTCCACTGACTTTCATTTAATCTTATTGTTCATCCGCGTGGCGGGCCGGCCGCCGCGCGCCGCTCGCCGCTCGCCTCACACAGCATTCTCAGCACTCGCTGTCCCTACTACCCGATGGCATGAGCGATCGCTGCTCGAGCCCGCGCCCGCGCCCGCGCCGGCCCGTAGGCGTTCGCCAAACGCACAAGTTAAACTCTCTCGTGACTCCAGCAGATGCAGACAGTGTGAGCCGAGGCAACAGCGGGTGTGGCAGTGCAACAATCGGCGAGCGGCGAGCGGCGAGCGGTGAGGTGGCGGCACGCGCCTTGTCGCTGTGGACGCGGTCAATTTGTAAATATTTTTACTTCCTATAGTTAGTTTTACGTTGGTTTTGTCGGTTTTCTTATAAAAGCTATTATTATAAGACGTAATTAAATTACATTAATACTTATATCAAACATGTTATGGCGCTGCTCAACACACAAGCAGCAGCGCGTGCAGCGAGCGCCCGACACGTCTGTTGTCTACATAATATAAAATTCGGCAATGTAATAAAACAGACCTTGTTAACAATGGTGCCGAGGTCCGCGACACGCAAGCGACACCGCGTTTGCCAATTTGAAAAATGACACCAATCATTGTGCACAATGGTGTTCACACCTCCAGTGGTCGGCAGTGCCGCCAGACGCCCTGCACCTCATATTCATTTGTATTACAATACATAATGATTCGACATTTACTCGTAACTGGTCGTAACAATCTTCACTTTAGCTCAACGCAAAAAGCCTTAGGACAGCTTCTTGACAGCTGTCAACGCGCGCTGTCAGCTGTCAAAACTACTGTAATTACTGCTTCAATAATATTATGCACATTAATAAAGGCTTTTGTGAACATAATACTAGATGAAAACGAGTTCGGCGAGTGCGCGCCGAGCGCCGCCGTGCACGCCGCGCGCTGGCCGCGCCGGTCCCGCGGTGTGAACGATCTATAACAGTGGTCGTCACACTTCTCTATCCAAGAGCCAAATAGGATAATGTGAGGTATCACTGCGGGCCGCACATTCGTGCACTGAGTTGTTGAAACAACCAATCTATTTCTTATAAGCATAACCCGTTTCCCTGGTACACTACGAGATCTTTTACCCTAGATTTTTCATGAAAATACCACATTTAATTAAAAAGTAAATTGAACAGCAGCACAGCGAGATGTAGAAGTTTTACGAAAGAAATAAAATAAATAATGAATCCTAGACATAAGAATCTCGAGCAGTTTGTTGCGAAGGAAACAATTGCTGTTTCCGCACAATCAAACCAAACCACAAATAATTAATTGACATACAAATATTTCCCGGTAAAATAATTTAAGGGAATACCGCGCGGGCTAAAATTAGACGAGCGTTTTCCTCTTGAATTTGGTTCTATATATTGTTTGAGTGAGCCTCAGTGTTCATTGCGGCCGCAGACGCGGGCGCGATGGCCAGCCTTGCCGCCGCGCGCCGCTCCGAGAGATGACCGCGCCCGCCGCTCCACGCCATGGCGCCACTGGCGCATGATGGCGACGAGGTAGGCCGCAATGACAGTAACTTGGACAAAGTCGATCCTTTGTACGACAATATCTTGTCGTCTGTATCAACTAGATCGATGCCCTCACCCTCTCCCCGCCTCGACTGAACGATCATGAACTACCCAACATTACACGTAAAATTACAAAGACCGCAATTAAACATTGTAAGCAATAAAAATCTTAGAAAAAGCAAACGTTTTACCTGCGAGTAATATGTGTCATAGAATTGACACAATGAAATAACAATATAACGTTCAGTGGAACATCGGAAACAAAATGTGATTTAACTATCGGCTGCTAATTAGTATGTGTCCCACGTGCTCCAGGTGGAACGTCTGAATGGAGACGACTTTGAGGAGGTAGCAGTGCACCAGGGGCGGCGCATCCAGCCAGAGGGTCCGCCGCCCGCGCGCGCTTGGACTGAGCACGAAGAGGCGGCGCGCAGCGGCGCTGACAGCAGCCCCGGAAGCCCCGGAGAGAGCCGGCGCCTGTTGGGACCCGCCCCTGCGCCTGGCGTGCACAAGCCCCGCCTGCAGTCGGACCTCACGCTCGGCATCTGGCCGCCGGCTAAAGATAACAAGAAGAAATCGACAAAATGCCAACTCGCAGACACCACTAAACGAACAAAGACGAAGTTCCAGCAGAGGAAGGAGAAGCTGATCGCAATCCTGAGGCCGCCGTACTTCATACTCACCATGATTGTCACAACAGTAAGTGCCGTCGTCGCGTGCGCCGCTGTCGGCCCTTGTAACAATAGCTCAGCGGCGCGTGTTGCTGTTGTAGATCTGTGTGCACGTGTGGGGCACGGAGGCCGTGCGCGCGCAGCTGGAGTGGGCGCCGGGCGCATGGCGCCGCGCCCCCTGGCGTCTGTTCACCTACGGCTGCGTGCACGCCACCAACGCTCACCTCGCCCTCAACGCGCTCGTCGCTCTCGCTGTCAGTACACACACACACACACACACACACACACAGACAGTACATTCCCAAGCCATATTTATAAAGTTATCTCTTAATATTAATTTTGTCGCATGTTGGAGATAGGACTCGGTACTTTTAATAATTCTAATTCAATTGTTTAATGCTTTATATGTATATTTACGTGGCGCAGGTTGGGTGGCGGCTGGAGCGCGAGCAAGGCTGGGCGCGAGCGGCCGGCGTGTGGTGCGGTGGCGTGGCTGCGGGCGCGCTGGGTGCGGGCGCGTTGCAGCCGCACGTGCGCGTGGTTGGCGCCTCCGCCGCCGTCTACGCGCTGCTCACGGCGCACCTACCCAACGTCTGCCTCAGGTCCCTATCCACTAATAAGGGCGGTCGTTGGCAGTTGATCGATCAATGCAGGATTTCGACTGTGTGAATTAGAGTCATGGCCAATCTTCACGCCACCATATTAAGTTAGTAATCAAAGATGTTGTTCAGGTTCGGGCACGTGCCTCTGTGGTGGTTCCGGCCGCTGAGCGTGGTAGTGCTGGGCGCGTCGGAGGCGAGTTGGGCGCTGCTGCGTGCGCCGCCCACGCCTGCCGCGGCCGCCGGCTACGTGCACGTGGCGTGGGCCGCGCACGTTCTCGGCGCCGCCGCCGGCATGCCGCTCGGCTTCCTCATCTTCGACGGTACGTTACCGCGTAGAAATGTTTTACTCTTAGCGTGATTTTTTTTCAAAGCCATATTACATCCTAATGTTGTTTTTAAAACAATTTCAAATGTGTATTGTCGTAGGTGAAAATGCCAAGGAGCGGTACTTGGTGTGTGCGCGCGTGGCCTCGGCGCTGGCGCTGGCGGGCGGGCTGGTAGCGGCCGCGCTGCACCCCGCGCTATGGCTGGACCATGACCAGCTCACGTGAGCCGGCGCGCCGCCTGGGGGCGCTCGTGCCGCGCAAATTCATGGACATATAGGCCCACGATCGATCAAACTGAATTTTGACTTTCAAGGCTGGCATTTCCAAAGTGCAATTGTCTTGTCCGTCCGAAGTTGACTTTACTAGTTGTAAAGTAAGCGCCCGCCCGCCGCGAGCTCGCTGCGTGCTGTACTCTCATCAGACAAGACATTGACTCAATTTAAAGATCGTAATCCTAAAGCCATCCAGAGCTCCATAGAAAGATGTGGACTTTCATGCCCCGTGGCGAAGACGGCAGCGCCATACTTCCGCGAGGTCGCGGCCGGCCGTACGCTCGTATGTCACTGTAAGCATGGTTAAAAACTGAGAGCACTTTAGCGCGTAGGTAGTCGCTAAGTCCGTGCAACTGTTGTAAGCGGCGTGTGCGCGCCCGGGAATCAGCTGTTTCTACTACACATCCTACACCTGCCAACATACAACAGGTGGGCCTTGGAAGATTGTTGCGACTGCATTTCAAATGAAAGATTACTACCGAACATCGGTGCCTGCGGCGGGCACGTAGCGAGTACGATACCTTTTGTAATTTCTTCTTTGATACCAATAAATTGATTATTTTGCTTGCAAGAGTAATACTGACGCGTGCCACGCGGAGCGGCGCGCGCGCAGGCGGCGCAGGAGGCGTCAACATCTGATTAGTAATTACGATTTCTATGAAATCGTTACATTTTGTTTTGTATCAAAACATTGCGTGGAAGTCACTTACATTAGACTAAGTGTATTGTTGTTGGTTCGATGAGGTGGAATCATTTCTATGTATATTTATGTATGTGTGTATGTATATTTAAAAATTTGACGAAGACTATCACAATGGGTGCTAAATTATAAAAAACTTTTGTTTTGAAAAACTTTGAACATAGCTTTGGTTTGTTCGTTTTTCCTTATATATGTAAAGTGTAATCGTCAGTCGCGTCTGTGCGGCCGCGCACCAAAGATATTGCTTGGTCTAGTCTTAGCATTGTATTTCTACCTTTTAATGAATAATTGTTCAATTATAATTGTACTTGTCCGTGTTCTGGCGTTCCACTTATGTTTGAATTGTAAGAAACGGGCCGCTGCCGCCCGCCAGCCTCCATGTCCCCGCTCGCGACTTGGTTGAAGTGTCGCAGCTGCCGTGGCAGCGGTGGCTGCGGTGGCTGCGGTGGCTGCGGTGGCTGCGGTGGCTGCGGTGGCAGCGGTGGCTGCGGTGGCTGCGGTGGCTGCGGGCCACTAATTATTATCTTAAAGCAATTTTGTAACAATTTTTTATGCTGTTATCTGATTAATGTCAAATACAATGTTATTTTTATTTTATTTTTCCTTTTATCTGTCAATACGACATGATCAACAACCTGCGTCCGGCCGCGGGCCGGCGCGTGCGCCGCCCCGAGCGCGGCCTCGGCCTCCCTCACCGGCGACTGCGAGGACGTTAGGGCATCCTCGTTCACTCAATAAAACGAACGAATGAACAACACGCGCAGTGCCTAGTAAGTATTTATTTGTTCGTTACGTATTTACGCTATTTATATATTTATTAACATTAACACATTGGCAAGTCAGCTTCTTCTCTTTTCGATTCGGGGCTCGGGAGATTGGCCGCTGAACGTCCTTCGCCTGTCACTTTATTTTGCGCGATACATAAAGTATACATGTTACAACTATGTTTGAGATCGACTGGCGGCTGGAGGTCGAGAGGTGACCCGTTCCATATCTATTCTTTCATTTCTTTCGCACTAACAAAACCTTATCGGCATAATAAGATGTGGGGACAGCGCCTTACCTAAATCTATCACGCTCTGTACAATAACGTTAACTAATCCAGTAGATATATGTGCAAACAGGGCCGCAGCGGGCGTCACGACTCCCGGCACATCGAGGTGTCAAGGCGCGGCGCAGGCGAGCTGGCGGCACTGCACGCCCAGCTCCGTGCACCGGCACTGCTGGCACGAGGAGGACAGCTCTGATATTATTCTCTCGAGCTGATACATCTTGCCGTAGATGTTGCAGCCGGCCAGCTTCAGGAAGCCCGGGCGCAGGCCGCCCACGTGATTCGGCGTGGACGGTCTGACGTTCTCGTGTGTAATGGACGCGTACTGAACATAGTCGAAACTTTTAGTAACTTCAACCGCTTTCGATATTATCGAATAATTTCCGGTTGTTGACATTGTGGGCGGCGCAGGCTTCCTGCTCGGAGTCGGCTTCAACGCCACCGTGGCTGGGCGGGAAGACACCTCCTTAATGGCGGTCGATTCGCCGAGTATCAGGTGATCGATCCGATTCATTGCGCTTTGAGGATGATGGTGTTCGACGTGCGTGGACGGTGGACCACGTGTGGCTTGAGCGACCGGTGTAAACGGTTTGAGCGGTTGTCTCCTCGTAGTCGCCGCCTGCGTCGTCTTTGTTGCGAAATTTGGTATTTGTGTTACTGGAGCAGTAGATTGTTTTCCAGGTGCGGCTGTAGTTGTTCCGTAACTGTCACTTAGCAACAGTTTTAAAACGCTTCCCAATGAGAATCCCTCGTCGTCATTATCCTCATCATATTCCTGTGACTCGTTGCCGTCCTTCTCTGAATTTTCTGCGATTGTTGTATCTCTGCTACTATGCTCACTCTTTTCCGTTGAGCTTTGTTCTAGATTGCTCTTAGTCGCGTCTGATTTTAACAGCTCTTCCTTTATCACTGTTGTGGAAGTTGTGCCTCCTGACTGAGTGGTGGGAGGCGTCGCTGTGTACAGTTTCGACGTAGTGTCGTCGGCGATGCTCTGTCCTGTAAATGAATCAGACCTATTTGTTGGTGTTCGTCGAGGGCTGCTTGCGATTAGCGACACTGGTACACTTCGCGTCGACACAAACTGTGGCGATGATGAAGACTTGTCTCCTAAAATAAAAAATGTCATTGAACTTGGAAGAAGTATTTATAATTTGAGAATGCTGCATTCGGTACCTGAATCACAAATAAGATCTCCGCAACATAAATCTTGCAACGATGCGGTCGTGGGGCGCCTGCGGCAGCCGGGCGGGCGGGCGCACGGCCGCGCCGCGCACCGCAGCTCGCCCCGGGCGCACGTGCACTCGGAGCACGCTAAGCTGATCGCTTCTCCTTCAAACACCCTCTGCCCGTGTTCCGACACGCATTCTGAAGGCAGAAACGATTGCTTGTCAATTTTTTGAAGCCTAATAAGTGAACATGTGATCATCATTATATGAGGAAGCGAACCTTTGGTACTGTCGAGTTGCATCGAAGTAGGCACAAGTGGAACGGTGGCGGCCGGTGAGGTGCTGCTGTACAGCGCATAGAAGTCGTCAACCAGGGCCGGCTCCTTCGGTATAAATCCTCCTTAAAAGTTTTACTACAATTTTAATTGTACTTTTACAACCAAAGACCAAAAACCAAGACATTTCCAGCACCTTCAGTCTCCACGGGCGGTGAAAACAAACTGAGGACGGGGGTCTCCACTTCAAACTTAGTATCGTGGCTAGGAAGGTTGGTGGTCAGTTTATTTGCTGGAGGCAGGCCGTTGCCGAGTGCGGTGGTCACGCTATACTCGTGCGCCGGTGTAGCGATGTCGCCGCTGCTTGGATACTCGTTCGTGAGGTCTGCTTCGTGTGCAGACAGTGGGAACTGCGCCGATTCGACCTTCTTTGACAAAAATATTGGAAACTGAGTGGGGTTTTCATATAAGACGTTCTCGCGCCTCCTCCCCTCTCCACTGGGGTAGTACACGGGATATTTGTCGTGTCTGTCTAAAATGGGATAGGCGTGGCTATTCTTGGGAGACGTGTCATCGTCTATGACGGCGTCCGCTGCAACGAAAGGAATGATCCTAAAAATAGAATAAGTAACAATTACTATGCATGCATGTACAAAAAAAATATCAAAGTTAAAAAAAAAAATACTTTAAATTTGGTAAAGACGGCGGTAACGTCGGAGGTAACGTCGGAGGTAACGTCGGAGGTAACGTCGGCTTGGTGTAGTAATATTCGTCGTCGTCGTTGGACTGCTTGGAGTTATTATGAGAGCCAATCTCGCTTGCGGCCGCCGCGCCCGCCACCTTGGGGGCCGACGGCGCTGGTGAGTCGGGCGTGTTGTTGGTCCGCAGCGAGCTAATCAGAGAACTGGTCACGTTTACGATATAAGACTCGTTTTCGTCAAAGTCCTCGCCGTAGTCCCTGTGAGTGATGATGTCGTTTGGGTTGTACGTGTGAGCTATGTCAGGTATACGCGCTGCAATGCTTTCTATGTCAGAATATTTGCCCATCTCGTTTGCTTTGCTCGAGTTTACAGATACTGCGGTCGACGACAGTTCGGCCGTACAGTTAATTGTTCCATTAATAATAATTTTGACGGAGCCCTCGGGCTGCTCCGTGACATCTCCGCCAGGTGCCGTCTCCATCGCGGGTTGTGACGGCATCCTGTCCGTGATGGTGATCGCTTTGGTCGCCGTAGTGACGCTCTCTACCAGCCTGCTTGTTGTTTGAGGCGATGGACCACTCGTTTTTCTCTTCACCTTGGTGGTTGCGATGTAGTCGTTTTTATCACCTATCAAAGAGGTGGTAGTTTCATCTGTTACAGTGTTGAACCTCCCGGTGGTCAGATTGCGTGCTGCGATCGGCGGTGCGCTGCGGAAGGAGCGATCTTTATTTTGAAATGAATTCAAAGTGTTGTCTAATATGGGTTGAGAGTGAAACTCTGGCAATCCTGAAACAACGAAGCGAAACACGTTACTTAATATTTTACTAAAATTGCTAGTCCTATTATTTAATATATTGATGCGGAGGAACCTTGTCGTTGTTGGAAAACACATTGGTACTGGTGGGGGCAGCACTGGCCCGCCTCTATCAGCGGCCGGCAGCCCAGCAGCGGCGGGGCGCAGGCCAGCGCCTGGCAGCGCACGGCGCCGCGCAGGCAGAAGCACTGCGAGCACGCCGTGACCTCGGGCGCCGCGACGCGCTCGCCCTCCGACACCCACCGCCCCTCCACCTCGCAGTCTGGAAGGCATCACTAAATATTTTAATAGTTGTCAGCGTATTCTACGATACTCTTATAATTAATTCGATAATAGCAGGCAGCGTGTGCATGTAACAGTGCGGCTCACCGTGCAGGTGACGTTCATCGGGTGGTCTGGTGGTGGGGTGGTCGCAGTGGTATCGCTGCGGGCAACACAGCCCGGGCGCAGGACGCGCGCGGCACCCTAGTGGCGGGCGCAGGCACTGCGGCCGCACGCAGCGTCGAGCCCCTCCCAGGCAGAAGCACTGTTCGCACTCCGTCCGCGACCACATCGCGGAGCCCGCCGCGTACGCCGTACCCCCTTCCACGCACTCCGGGTGCTCTACAGTGTTTGGCCCATTCATTAGAGGACATAATAAGTTGCATGCGGTCTACTGCCACTGACTACTGACTACTACGGAAATTAAATGAAATGAAATGAATATGAGTTCGAAACATGTAATTGAACTAAATGAAAGAAAACTACATAAACACAACCAAAACTAACAGGAAAAGGTTAATAAAAAAAAAACATAGATTAATGTAAGTATCAGAGGCAATAATAAATACTGACCGTGGGTGTGAGACTTGACGACTTCCGGATACACCTCGTCTTGCTGGGTGACGGCGTCGGGGGCACTGGCCACCGCGTCCGCGCGACCTGGGACCAATCACATGGCGTCACGGCCCGAGAGTCGGCACAAATTTAATTTACATCAAAGTAAAGACGACTGCTTCGAGTCATCCTTCAAGTGCTGCTAATTCTTAGCGCGGGGGAATGCCCATTTTCGGTTGATGTTTCATCTGCATCGGATACTGTCTGCTTGAGGGTAATGCAGCGCAGACCTGAGCAGTTTAGGTGCGGGCGGCAGGTGTTGCAGGGCGCAGTGGGCGGTGCGCAGGCCCGGCGGCGGCAGGACACGGCACCGCGGCCGCAGCGGCAGCGCAGGCAGGGCGCGCGTACCGGAACCAGCGCGCCCTCCGCGTAGTGCCGGCCCTCGTAGTGGCACATGGCCGCCCGCACCGCGTCTGACGGTCGTTCCACAGCTTGACTATTACCTCACTTCAGAATATCGCGCGGTATTAAATACAAAACATTACCTAGAGTTCCACTTTGGCGGCCATAGACCGCGAGCCTGGCGGCAGCGCCTCTGCCGGTAACTGTAACCGATGTAAAGCCACGATATAAGAATTAGAATGTGATCTATGTATATTCGCAGAACAGCAACCTTGCGCCGCCAACTGCCGTTTTCTAGTTGCACCAGCGCAATGCTTATTAATGAGGTAAACTACATTACGTCGGTCCACATCGGGCCCGAAGCGATAAGGAACATCGTTGGATGCAACTTTACTATTTAAGTTTGCCACCGGGACAATCAAAAGTAAACAGACTAGAGCGCAGGGTGGTCGCGGAACCAGGCTCGGCTCAGGCGTGCCCACGAGACAAGAGCGCGCGGAGGCCGGGGGCGGCGGTCCGCGCCATTCCTGCTGCCGTCGTGCTCGGCCCGGCGGCGGGGGCGGGCAGTGGACGAAGTCACAGCCAGACAGAGACAAATAGAAATGAATAGGTGTGCAATGTGCCCGCCTCGGGAATATTACTTTTTCTCTTTCTGCCACTTCGGTCGCCTCGGGCGCGACGGAAATATAAAAGCACAAAGAGGTTGCTGGTGCTGCGCTAAGCTAATGAATAATTTCAGTTCGTTGTGAAAGGAAACAATACGCTGTTTAGAGCCGCTCGTCCTATTCGTGGCCACGGGGCGCAGGGCGCCGGGCGCCGGGCGCGACATGCGAGCTTCCTCAGATATGTGCGATTGCGCACGACCGGCCGGATACCGCGACGAGATAAGTCTCTCCGAGTTTGGCAGGCTTGCGACACGTCCCTGCGGGGCCGCCGCGTGCTCACCTAAACACAGGAAGTTACAAGGCCCGCAAACATTTAATGTGCAGCTCCGACAGTCTGCCCTGCTCAAGTTACAATCAAATTTCGAAACAGATTGATGCGCAGTTGTTGCTGTCCCTGTGACACTGCCCAGCAGGCCGTAATAAAAGGAAAAATAGAGTTTTCTATATTTCAAGGCTGTCAATGAAATTGCTTTGTTACCTTTTAGTGCAGTTATTTAAGACTATTTTGTGGTGATGTCGGTTTTTTGTTTTGTTAAAATTTTTGTGTTTTTTTGCTGACATCAATGGACAATGGTTGCTAACCATGGACGGCCCGTGCACGGCGCGCTCTGGCAATGTACCGAGATACCGCGACTTTCTTTTACATCTTGCCCATTATTTTCTAATGGTGTTTAGAGTGCGACCAACTGTCGCCTGCGAACTCTACACCAGTGCGCCATTGTATGAGAACCGGCACAATGCGGGGACCCCGTGTAGCTGTACTGCGCACAATAAGCTTCCCACGACGCAGCTCCCAGGCGGCGCTGCGCGCGCTTCCGCCTGACCGGATGTCGTCCGATAGTCGGGCGTAGGGAGAATACTAATAAAAGTAATTTGGTTCAATAAATCTAAAAACATTACGTGCTCACAAATACACCAGCACTTTCTTCCAAGTCAAAAATTTCGCGCTTTTGAAACGCGTGGCGCGCACGCCTGGAACCGGCCTCACGCGGCCTCCCAGACAACGGCACATCTCATCGCCCGCCATTAAATATTCCAGTTTGTCGAACCAGCAAACACGATACGTTTGTCTTCCAACTCATTCACTACTAGCGGCCATTTAAAGCAGACCCCTGATACATATCTTACTGAGCGCTCAGTGCTTGACAATAGAGCACATTATTGAATGCTAAGTAGACTATCCGAGGTCCAGGTGTGGCGGCGAGGCCCGCCGGCAGGCGCGCGCCGCACGGGCAGCGGGCAGGCCTCGCCTTTGCACACATTACGACGCACGCCTATTTAAGTTAATGCTAGTCTATCTAGTTAAGTGTTACAAAAATCAATTAATACTTTTAACAATTACTAGCAAAGAGCGACGCAAATCGGACGCGATAGTCGCCGTGCGGGCGCGGGTGAGAGGCGCGGGGCGCGAGTCACGGGGCAGCTCGCGCCAAAACAAACCTTTGCAAATCGATGTAAACACGATGTCATTTTTTATGACATTAGTGCACCAACATGCCACGCGCCCGTCGTCCGCTCCCGCGACACGAGAGATCGGCTCAAAGACAGCTCGGCAGCCGGGTTCAGTTGGTCCTACAGAGCGGCACAGTGGGGCAGGGGCACCACTACTTCACGTAACTCGCCGCACGCCGCACGCCGCACGCCGCACGCCGCCGCACACAATACGCCGCTGCGGCGCTTACTGACAAAGGTACTAATTATTAGGGAAGGATTCTACTTTTCAAAGGCATTCAAAGCCTCCCGCCGTTCTCGGTAACTAACCTTTGCAAATTTCGTATTAACACTTTTTTAATTAATGAAATAAAAGTTGATGCTGTTGTGTGTGTATGTTTGCAAATAAACATATACAGGATATAGCAGGCACGCGGCGTGCAGGCACTCCTACATGTGCGTTGAACTCTTATGTATGGCCGCGCCGCTGCGCATACGCTGTTGATGCCACCCACTGTCCTCTGCCTCGGCGCCAACACGTCGCAATCGGCTGCCATCGACTCATCACACCCTCTGCGTACACACACACACTTGCGTATATTTAAGTGACAATATTAAAATGTGATAATAGTTAATAGTATAATTTTTGGCAATAAATTCAATATATATAAAATGAAATGTTTCGCGAAAATGTTGCACAAATCAAGTAACGAACGAAGGCGTATTTACAAAGTAACGTCAACGAAGTGAGAGACGTGTTGCAGCTGGCGGCGCGTTGCGGCGGCCCGCCACCGACGCGAGCACACCAGCACACCAGCACACCAGCACACCAGCGCGGCACGTCGGCTCTCAAATAACTCCAACTGAAGATCAGTTGGAGTTTGGACGTCGGTGGGAATTTCGTTATTTAGGTAATTTTATGTCTATTTGTCTGGCTGTACTAGTAACTTACAGAATGAACACAGGTGGCGGGAGTGCGCAGGAGCTCTGTTCGTCACCCGCGCGTATAGAATGAGTACTCACGTTGGCCCGGCGGACAAGAAACATAGTGAATAAACATAAAAAGGATCAAAACACGGGAATGATTAAAGATTAGATGCGCGACAATGGCAACAAGTATGAAGTGGCGGCGCGAGGCGCGTTCTTGACATGTGTATCACTGGGGTCGTCGACCGCGGATTTGCATGGACAAAGGACCTGCGGGGGCGCACGCGAGCAGCGCGAGCACGCTGAGCGTCGGGGACAGCATAGTGCGTGTGTCGCCGACCGCGCCGCGCGCTCTACTGCCGACTGCCGACTGGCGACCGCAGCCGACCGCTGCCCAGCGCCCAGCGCCCGGCGCCTTTTCATAATTACACCATCGCCTGTAATTATTGTAATCACTATATTCTCCTTGTCTTGTTGTTCGTGGAATATTCATGAAGATCTGGTTGCGAACAAAGCTGCCATCGTCACTCTTGTGTCATCTCCGACGGCCCGTGCAAGAGGACGACCACAGGATTGAATAACATTTGATGAACGACTAACTCGCGAAGGAAAAGTGAAGCTGGTACAATATAGTTGTTGTTGTATGTTAATATTACGTCAAAAAACTGTTTTTGTTCGTTGTTTGCACCTCTTTGTCTGCCTTCACGACGATGCGACCCAGAGTGCCTACAAAGTACAGAGTGCGTCGCTCGGACAGCAACACGCAGCGGCCAGCGGCCAACGGCGGCGACGACTCCAACTCTGACCGGAAAACATGTGAGTTTATAAGTATGACATCCAGGCCCCGCGTCCATAGAAATTGGCGCTGTTTATTTATTCCATGATGGTAGGAACAAAGTGAGCGGATCTGTCGACCCCCGGTCAAAAGTAACTTTTTTACAGTGATACGATTGTCTTAGGTTCGAAGAAGGAAGGGCCGGATTAAGCATTAGAGCAGCGGTGCAGCGGTGCAGCGGTGCAGCGGTGCAGCGGCGTGACCCGAGGTCGACGACCCTGCGCTCGATCTCTGAGATAACACTAATCGATTATGTTGTTGTGTATCAGTGACAGATCGACCGCTTGGGAAGGTTCGCGACCGAGCAGCTTTTGTTCGCTGCTCGGAGTTCGTCTTGACTGTGATCTCCGACTGGGGAAATACCGGTAGCATAATTTTTTTAAACATGCAAATGCGGGTCTGTCTGGGCTCGAGCTCGGGCTCGAGGCCGGCGGCGTCCGCGACTCGGGCTTCGAACAAAGGGTAGAAAACTGATAATATCAAGTCAGCACAGGCACACTCGAGTAAATCAAATAAGTTATTGCTGAAGCGTTCAACAAACGTGCCGGACACGGCATTACGCTTGTACAGGAGAACTCGTTTCGAGCGCCGACTGACACGCGGTGGGAGACCGGCGGTTTTTGATTTTTTTGTTTTCTTGGCGATGGGACGCGGGCAATCGTCGCCGCACCACTGCGCCCGCGCTCCCGCCTGCAATAATGTAACTGTAAGACGCTGGGCTCCGGAATCTAGGCGCCGGGCGGCGAAGGAAATGGCCGCTTTGCTATAATTGAATATGTGTCGATAATTAGCTCGCTTCCCGGTGAGCGCCCGCGCTCGCAGCCGGCCGGGTCACGCGCGGTCTATATACAGCGGTCGCGACGTCACTTTCCTACCCTTACTTGTTTCCGGTGTTTCTTCGTCGAATTTTGTGTTACTCCATTTTACTATGGTTTCTTAATCTGACTTGCAGCGCGACAGACGACGGTCGCCTGCTCCTGCGGCGACCGACCTGTGTGGGCTTACTAACATCACTCTCTCTCAAGCCAAGCTCACTTCTTCAGTTGCGGGTCGTCTCTCGACCGCAACATTCAAGTCATTGAAGTCGTCATGCACCGCATTGCATGTGCGCTCACCGCAGACCGCTCAGCGCCGCCTCGTTCTGCGCCGGCCGCAGCCGCTCACGTCGCCATTGCCGACTGACCAGGTTAAAGACGTGGCGTCGTTGTCGCTGGCATGTACGACGTGGTTGGCTGGCGCTAATTGGACGAGGACGGTTCCAACGCGCTACAACCTAAAGGGTACAAACTGATGGCGATTCATTCGGTTGGTGCAAAGTAAAGTAATGTATGAAATCCTACTGCTTTCCTGACATGCTGACATGTTGTAAATTAAATGATAGTGACTATGTCATTGGTCGCGCATCTGAGAGTGCGCGCGCGCCGGTCCGGCCGCGGCGGCGCGGGCGCAGGAGCGAGCGGGCGCGCCGCTGTTGGCAGCGATGGTTCTTTTACATCTGTCAGCGGGTAGGCGCCGTGTACGCATCTCTGGACAAAAAATGTATAATGTATGTATCTAAGTATGTAAGGTATTTATAAATGTATGTAAAAACCTTTGCTATGAGACGGTGTCGTAAATGAAATAATAGAAATATTTGCTGTTGCAGCGCGAAAGTTGTCATTAAAAGTGCGCTTATCTGCGCATGCGGGCCGCGCGGCCGGCGCGGGCTTTGCTCGTGTCGCTCGACACCGGGCACATGCAAGTTCATTTCCTTTGATAGGAGTCAAAAGTATCCGACTTTTGCTCACAGACGTCATCGCGCCCTCCCTCACCGTCGTCGACTCCGCGCGTCTGCTACGCGGCTCGGGAGCCACGCGAGAACATCGTTTACGGACTTAATCTATTGCGGTCAATTCCTACTGAAATAGAAGACGACTGATAGCCGAGTCAAGAGTACGTCAAGAGTCGGTGTGTGCGCAGCTCCCGGCCTCGCACCTACCCACATAACTCAGTACCTATTTAATGTTTATAACATCAAGTTGTCGACCAACACGGAAAAAGACATTCAATTAAACAAATTAACAAATAACCGCCGCGTCTCGAACATCTCCCACAGCACTTAATGACAGTGGTTCCGAGCGTCGTCGCGGGAGATCACAACGTCGTACCGGCGGCAGGACTGCGACAAATCTCGCTAATGGCCGCTTACGCCCCCGGCGAGGGCCACGAGCCGCGCGAGCCTCAATTACAGGGAGGTTTTTGCGTTAATTAGCTGGCGTGAGATGCGGCGGCCCCGCGCGCCCGCGCTTACGATCCCTCGACAAACAACCGCCCGCTTCTTTTATTATAAAATTAAACAGCAAAAAATACTCTGTTAACATTTTATTGCGTAGTCAACAAGCAATTCAACGAGCCTCGAATGTGGCTCATCTCCCGCGGGACGACATCCTTGAATATTCCGAGGCCCGCACGCTGCGCCGACAGACGTCTTGAATTATCAGCAACTGGAAATAATTTGATTCTTAAAGAAGACCGTTCACCTGACATGTTATGAGATGCAAATTCACACCCAGCCATGTACTGCTGGCTGCTAGCACTAGGAGGCAATATTATGTGTTCACACGCAGTCTGTTCGAGGTTCGAGCAAATACGCCTGCCAAATAAAAATAGCAACATGCATAAAATTGAAATCCGGCAGTGGGCAAAATGATATCGTGTTTGTGTCTGGAACTGAAGCCTAGAAATCTTCGCCGCGACTGCTGCTGCCTGCTGCCGGCCGCCTAGAGCTGACCGCTGATTTTATCACAAGATTAAAAAAAAAATTAAATAAAAGCTTGCCTAAATGATGAACAAACTCGCCTTGGAACGCCTCTCTTATTATGACGTTTGTGTCATAAATCAAAATGACTTTTAGATAAACCTGTGGTGTTGAAAAGGTTCAATCGGCAAACGTTCCTACAAGACGATTGTTCATTGTTGATGGCAGATAGCAGATAGCAGATAGCAGTTAAACCAATTAAGCTCTTCTACTTGACAAGTGATTGCGCATTCGGCGCCGCGTGTGCGCGTGCTCGTGGACGGCGTGCGGATGTTAATTTTATGTTAACATTAACGCGAGAGAAAGCTTTGAATGAGACGTAACCAGGTTGTCGCAAGGAAACAAGCACGTATAACTACAACGGTAGGTCAAGTCTCCCAGATCCTCAGCGGCCGCGGCTGCTTCAGCAAGAGGCTGCACGACATGACTTTGGTAGATTCGATTACGTGTGAGTGTGGTGAGGCTGAGGAGGACGCTCACCATGTCCTGTGGGAGTGTCCTCTGCATACAGACCTGCGAATGAAGATGATGGATGGGATTGTTCACAGGGATCCGGGTCCGATGTACTACTTGGATGGCGGGCCGAGGTGTCATTACAACGAGCATTTTCACGAGGGTTGCAGCGTCTCGCGTTACTCTCAAATATTATAACTACAACCTAGAAAGCGCAGAATTTGCCACATTTTACGTGATGCCAGTTTGCGATGTGGGACTCGATAATCGAAACAATACAGTTCGGCTACAGACACGAAGGGCACCGCTCGTACACCTAACACTCCGTCGAATTCAATAGAATGTAATGAGATTTTTGTAACAAAATGAATCGATAGACTACACCGGACGCGTGTTGTTAAGCACGTGTATACTGGCAACTCTCAGTTCTCTCTCGTCTTCTGATCGTTCTGATGTCAACATGACCTTGACGTAATAGACGACATCGATAGTGCTCGCTGCAGCGTGGTGCGGTGACATTTCAGTAATGTTTCGTTTCACTTTTGAAAGTTGCCGCGATTTACAAATTATGCCCTAGCATTTTAGCGGCACTACGTTCATAGTATATTAAATCATTAATAACTGTAGTAACTTAAACTTAACTAGCCGGAATGTTCTAGACTGTAAACAAAATAAAAATGAAAGAAAAAGTAAGCAAAGTGCTCTGCGTATAAAGTAACGCCGTACACGCATTTAGTGAGGGGTGTGTGTGTGTGTGTGTGTGTGTGTGTGTGTGTGTGTGTGTGTGTGTGTGTGTGTACTGCTACGATGAATAGTTGATGTTTTTATAATAAAATACGTCAATTGTGTGTAGTACAAATTTTATTGTAAAATGGAAAGAAGTTTTAGGTGCGTCTTCAGTCCCCTACGTCACAACCCTCTAATAAGTCCGCGGCAACGCACTCTCCTCATGAATAACAATTAAATAATAATTTGCTCTTTAAACTAATTTTATTTATAATAATAATATTAATAGTATTAATATTAATATTTATTGTATTATAACCAGCCAGACGGAGACAAAATATTTAATAATAATAATAATACTAATTTTCATATTAACTTTTGAAGCAGTTTCTATCCTTTCAAGGAGGCGTCGCATGCGCGCGCAGCCCGTCGGGGAACAACAAAAAGAAAAGACATTTATGAAAAAGACCACGTTTCATTCACTGTTCACTGCTCACGTGTCTCTCTGCTCGCCCCGTTTCTTGTACAATGTTTTTCTTTTAATATATCCTCCTTTCAATCTCGCATTTAATTTCAATAGTTCTATCACAAGCCGTACGATATACTCTGACATTAAAGAGGGGGTGGGGGGGGTTACCCTCAACGGTAAAAAGGAATTGCTTAACGTCCCAGCTCTAGTGAGGTAGGAGGGACTGATGTCGACGTGAGACTGGCACGAGTCACCCGCACCATGACACGAAGTAAGAACTACAGACATTGTGACGGAGCGGCAGGCCTTCCTCTACTCACCGCTTAATGAAAAGTTTGTCTTTAACTGGAATGCATCAATACAATATTGGTGTCATATGGCGAGCGCAACTCAGTATTGCGATCACGTCGCGTGAGCGCGCACAGCACGACGCGAGGCGTGCGCGTGCGCGTGCGCGGTGGCGTCGCCGACGCGGCCGTGCGCACTTTCACAGCGCACGTGTGATCCTTTCGTATGTCTTGGCAGAACACGTCGACGACACCAACGGCGGCCGAGCGAGTTCGTGCTGCACGCTAGACGTGCTTCAAACTACTCCTTCTGCTGTGCTTGCTCTTCTTAGACATCATCATTAGAACAGTTTCTTTATATTTTTATAGAAATGAAATTTTACATTGACGTAACATATCGTTTAATTCAATTTTATTAATTAAATTATATAATTCTGTTCGTTCGTTGATGACTTGCATCACGTCGACGGCGTTTCTAAATGCCTTTTGTACAATTCACTTTAGCGCTTTGGCCACTGATTGTACACTGATAGCTCATCGCCCGAATTCGCATGCAAAAATTTAGTTTATTCAACATTTCTGCTCCGTTCCTATTGGTTGTAGCGTGATGTTACACCTATAACCTTCATAGATAAATATCCTAATGTAATTGAAAATATTTTTTCAACACTAAACAGTAATACCGGAGATTAGCGCAAACAAATTCTGCAGCATCATAATGTTGGTACGGGAAAGCTCCAATGATCTAAGGCTTACGTAATTTGTAATGCTTAAAGCTTCATGTTACGGCCTAAGCTGTCTTCAAGTTTACAAGTCAATGCCTTGGGAGTAGGCAGGTAAGATAGTATTAGTTCTTTTTGACGTTTTATAATATACGCCAAGAGTTAAGAAGTTAATATACGTAAAATAAAAGACATCATCATCAGCTCACTACTATTATTAGGGGTGACTAGGTCATAGTCAACCACGCTGGCCCAGTGCGTGTTGGCTGACTTCACAAATATCTTTGAATTTCTTCATCATATGTGCAGCATCACGATGTTTTCCTTCACCGTAAGAACGTCGGATAATGTACATATGCAATTCGAAAATGGAAAAACACATTGGTACAGCGGGGATCGAACCTGGACAATATTGAGTACGGTCCGGTCCGGTGAAGCGCTTAACAACTGCGCCACCGACGCTCTAATGTTACATTTGATTGACCATCAATTGATTTCCGATTAAATATCGGAACTGTAACTGTATGAATCGGAAGTTCCGATTTATTTACATCCCTAGTATTATTCTATTGTAATAATTTAATTATTTTCAGAGTTGACAGACGAAGACAATGTTGTATTACTTACGTTCGAGGAAGATTCATCTTGAAGGGAATGGAACTGGTTATAACGACGGCGCAGTTACAAGTCGTTATAACCGATGTCGTGGGGACAGCATGTCAATATAAACGTATTCTCTAATACTAATAAGATTATATTAATTAAATAGAAATTAATTAATGGATTTAATTATTAAAGACTTTCCTATACTTTATATTGTTTTATTTCATGTTATATATAAATATTCCATTGTTTTCTTTAAAGATGTTTAAAAATATTCAAATGTCACCTTTATAATGCAGTTAGACATTTTTTTTGTGTCAGTCTATTGATGCTCTGACATATTGGTCCGAGGCCTTTTTGCGGTTTTTTAATTTATACAAGAGGTCGGTGAAATTTTTACAAATGGAACCACCGCAGAATAATGGTGCCAACGGTGTCATTACTGGGGGTGACTTCTCCCTGTGTATGCACGCATGCATGTCCGGGTCATTTTTTCTTTGTTTTGTTGAAGTTAGGCTTGTTAGGTTATAATTCACAATAGTCGAATTAATTCAAACTTACGACCACGTGACCGGACTTTTCACCATTAGGCTATTGGCGCTTCACAAACGTTAGATCAAGTCATTGTTAATGAATGTGTATATAATTTCTCGTTTCCATTGAATATTATTATAATGTGTTTTCCATTGAAATATTTACTAAAACAAATAACTTTAACAAAGGTGATATTAAGATTGTTTTACTTTTAAATATAGTAAATTGTTTTTTTTTACAAGCTTCTATCTATCTTCACCGTGTCTGTAATGTCGCGAGTTAAATTCAATCCAGTTTTCGATTGAACTAAAATATTGCAAGTATGTATAAATTAGTGGATAAGACAGAGCTGGTCTGATGCAGCTGGATGGATAGGAACTGTGTAATGAAACGACGCAATCTAGTTTGGACTTGTTTAATTTAACACCAGAAGTCGGTAATGCTGCTGCGAACTGCGTCCGGCACAAGATGGCGACGCGCTCGGCGGACAAGCTCAAGTTCATCGTATACACAAGACGGG
>JAODUI010000027.1:60613-92207 GCA_027563995.1 Papilio gigon
TAACAGACTATAAAAAAAATTCAACATATTTCGAGCAAAAACTGAACGAGAAAATAAGAATTCACATTTTTTTTAACCCGTGCCGTGACCTAACTCCGTCTGACGAGAATAACCTTTATTCTTAGCTGCTTATATACTATTATATAAATTATGAACTTCTTAACTATGTTATATACGATTTTGGAAACCACGATACAGATTTGAATATTTTTTCTGTAGAATTTCTAATCTTAAAAAAAAATTAGGTTATATATTAATAAGCTATTAAACTTACGAGTTAAATAAACTTATAACATGAAAAAAAAACGGACATCTTTTTTAAGTTGGTTAAATAACTATAAATAATGATCACAATTTTAAGTAAACCTGCGCATACGTCCCGATGATACTGAGACTAAATGCTCTTCCGATCCAATAAGCTTGCTGTTCAACTGTCGCCTGTCCCATGAGGGTGGGTATAAACATCACGTAATGCAATGTCAGAGGCGAGCCGTCGCCCAAGATGGCGGACCCGAGGTTCCCGCCCAAAAGTGCCCTGGCCGAAAATAATTTATACATAAGCAATTGTACACTTTTCCAAACAAAGATTTTATTTTTGTAGACAAATGTCACTGAACATAAAAAATTTGCTGGAAATTGTATATATTGACGCTAGAAAACAAACACGTAGTTATCCACAAAAATAAAAGTGTTCAAATTGTTATATGATATTCATTGTCTAAAAACAGTAACTCCCATGTCCATAAACATTCATAATTAAAAAGAATAAAACAAGTCTTTCTGCTCTGAGGAACAATTGCACTTGTGCATTTACATGTTTGATTTCCAGTGTACATAGCCATTGTTATGAGAAAATTAAAAGGCAGACATTAAAAAATCTATACATGACTGTTCTAAATAGGAATCTATTTAGAATTGATCTGTACTGAAGGCCACAGGGTTTGTTTTTACAAAAATATTACAAATTGTTTCATTTTATAAAATTTAAATTTGGAACTGTGCACATCTTAATCATTTTTGTATTCAATTAAAGGTAAATACTTACATATAATTCTCCATGCCAGCATTATCTTCCTCTTGAAGTCTACGCATCATTTTAAACAGCTTGCATGCTTTCTTAACGGCCAGTTCATATTTCTCCTTGTGACTGAGATAGTCTGATGGCACTTCATCAATATGGATTCCTTCTTTGAACACCATCTCCTCTACAATAAAATGTTATTAAGTTATTACGCCTTGCAACATTATATAAAAAAATGGTTCTGAATGATATTGTTTTGTTTCTATCTACAAATTAAATAAATTTGGACGACTATAAGTTCATTCTTTTTTGTAAGACAAAGACTATCGTTTAGAATAACAGATAGGGTATAAGACAATTCAGTGTTTTTTTTTAATTCTAAGTCAAGTCATGGTCAAAGTCACAGATAAGAGCTAGTCTTACATAAAGTAATGAATGCATTTGAATTAAAATAGTTAGGAATATGTGTGGGAAAATTTATAAGTGATAATTATGTAAAATATGTTATAAAGAATACACATAAATTATTGTAGTAGATTTATTTATAAATATATGAATTATTCAGATTAGTTTTACTTCTAATTACCTTTGTGGGATTTAAATAATGTAGGCATATTATGTCAATTTTGTATATAATTAAAGTGTTGTTTTCTTGTAAGAATTTTGTAGGTGCTTACACACTATCTTTTAACCTACTTCTTATTTGTTTTTAAATATTTTCACTCAGAAATGTTCTAAGTAAAATATATACCCCAATGCATGGTTCTGTACATCATAATAAACAGATTAATATTTAGGTCTTGTATGATAAACAAATGAACTTTGAACTTTAGCTAAATCAAAACATATGTTTCTCTTTGTTCTATTAGAACTTATCGATTTATCTGCAATGTACAGTATATTACACTTTCTTTAATAGGGAAAAATCCAATAAATACTAATTCAAAATGTTAAACATAAATGAATAATTAATTGCTCATAGAAATAATTTTTAATTTGAATCTAGAGTACGTGAAATGTAAATATTAAAAGACAAAGTAAAAATCACCTCGACTTTTCCTTTCTTCGGTTTTTTGAGGGCCTCCATCGATAAGGTTTGTTAGTTCAGTAACGTTAAACGTACAATTGTCCCTTTCTCTCTGTAAATCAGGATTCACTTTCACTGACTCCGACATTATGTGATACGCGGCACTTAATAATGCAACATAAAAAATACAAACAACCAGACAATCGAAGCTGTATCAAAAAGAGACTTTGTATCTATGTGGTAATTATTTATGATTACACAGTTAAAACACGCGCCCCACCAGCTCGTCACAATTCTCACAAGTGACCAAGTCCAAGTTCTGGCTCGCAACTCGTAACCAACTCGCAATCGCAACCTCAATATTTTTTATTGCTCAATGTTTTGATTTACCTATTTATGATTTATACTGTTGTCTTGATAAACAGCTGTCACTTTTCGTGAATCTGTCACTTAACAACAGTGACACAAGTCACACGTTGGAGAAGGAAATGACAAAATGAAAACACCAAAGAGTAGTTTAGCTGGAACTTTATTAGATGGATCGAAAATTCCTTAAACTAATCCGACGACTAAATACCTTAAATTGCCAACGATTATAATAACTAGAATACAAATGAATTAACAAGTGTCTTGTAAAAAGGTTACTTTTGGTTTAAATTATGAGTCACGAAGAAATTTGTTGTTTTACAATTTTTTTCTATAAAAGTGCAACACTATAACTTCAAGGCCCGCCATATTTCTTTCCTGTGTGCGTTGTGGAACTCACCGTTTCAAGATGAGGTTAGTTTTAATTTATCAGAACTTTTAGCCCATAAAATATGTGCAATTTCTCAAAAACTACTATAGTTTTAGCTCCGTTACAAATTTTAAATATAAATCTTACTTGAAAGTGCTACATTTTCATACTTATAAAGTGTCAACACAACCTCGTATTGTTCGCCATGTGGTCAACTAAATATTTTATTTTTCAGTTCCTTAAAGCTGCAGAAGAGGCTAGCAGCCTCTGTTATGCGATGTGGTAAAAAGAAGGTTTGGTTGGATCCAAATGAAATCAATGAGATTGCAAACACCAACTCCCGTAAGTATTGCCGGTACACCGAATGTTGAATTTGGGATAGATTTTATTATTCAACCATATTCTTTTTATAAAATTGACTACAATGTTATTATTTTGGACGTTTTCTACTTAAACTGGTCTTTTATACTTACAACATAGTAAAACATTGATAAAAATGTTAGTTTTAGCAATCTTGCTTTCTTCACCCTTTTTTGCTGAGAATAACCTATGCGAAGCAAGTTTTGATTTTTTTTTATCTAACCACGCATTTCGAATGCTGATAAGAAGGCTATCACCCTCAATAAATAAAAAAATCTTTATTATATTCTGTTGTCTTTGGGGAAACAAAAGGAAAAAGTATATCTAAATATAATAAGGAATAAGTATATAAAGGAAATTAATTGGATACATGATAATAAATAGACATTGTCAACATATTAAAGATCTCAATTTAATATTCCAGGACAGAACATCCGTAAGATGATCAAGGATGGTCTCGTCATCAAGAAACCCGTAGCGGTGCACTCGCGCGCCCGCGTCCGCAAGAACACTGAGGCTCGTAGGAAGGGTCGTCATTGTGGTTTTGGAAAAAGAAGAGGTACAGCTAATGCGCGTATGCCTCAAAAAGTGAGTAATACATTTTAGTATTAAATGTATTTCTTGGTCATATGTATAAAATAGATACTATTGTATAAGTAATATATAAAGTTGAAGTAAAGCATAGGCAAAACAAAGGCAGATTTCGATGATGAAACAGACAAATTGTAAATGGCAACTAATCTTCATAAGATTATCATAGTATTATTTGTGAGTGTTTGATGATTCAAAATTGTACACTATCATCAGCTCTTATTTGTCCACTGCTTGACGTAGGCCTTTTCCGATACCTATGTCCTATGTACACATTGCAATATATTAATAAAAAAAAAACATATCTTTGTAGGAACTATGGGTACAAAGGCAGAGGGTACTCCGTAAACTCCTCCTCAAGTACAGAACAGCCAAGAAGATAGACAGGCATCTGTACCACGCTCTGTACATGAAGGCGAAGGGTAATGTGTTCAAGAACAAGCGCGTCCTCATGGAGTACATCCACAGGAAGAAGGCTGAAAAGGCCAGGACTAAGATGTTGAGGTATGTGATTGGACTTTTTACATCCAAGAGTAAGTTTGCCCTCGTGCAATGTGTTTAAAATGTCTATTCCTGAACTTTTTTCATGAAGTGTAATGTGTCTCTTTCATGTTGTCATTATATGTTTTGGAATTATGTTTATACTAGAAAACTTAAATAACTATTGTAATAAACAGATTTCATGTATGATTTAATAATCTGAATTTAAATAAATTTTATTTTCCAAACATTCACATCATAGCATGATTTTTAGGACTTTAGAGCTGTTGTTTTTATTTATTTTACATTTTTTTGTTCAGTGACCAGGCTGAAGCCCGTCGTAACAAGGTGAAGGAGGCCCGCAAGCGCCGCGAGGAACGCATCGCCGCCAAGAAAGAGGAGCTATTGCAGTCCTTTGCCCGCGAGGACGAGGCTGCCGTCACCGCCAAGAAGTAACTCTAAGTAACCCTATTGTAAAAAAATGATTCAATAAATGCTTTGAATCCATCTTTGTCTTTTTATTATATCACAATAAGCTCTACGGGAAATTGCTTTTTTTTTTGTGGATGGCAATTTTTTTTCGAAATGCATTTCGAAAAATGTGCAGAAGATGGCGGGAATGCCATATTTCTGTGAAAAATAACTAGTCCTAGTTTTCGGTCTTCCTTGTGATTTGTCCTTTATGAGTTTCTTTTCTGGAGCGCGGACCATGTGGGAGCCATTAAAAAGGCCGTAAAATGAATTGTCCAAAATTAGTGATTGCTCTCTATGGCTTCAACTCTTGGCCCGTATATTATTGATACATTACCTATAAATAAATATTAAAATGAAAGCTAATGTTTTCTTGAGATTATTCATAATTTTTTACTGGAATTCTAATCAATACTTTTAAAAGCACATAACATATCGAAGTGTTTAACCTAAACGCGACAAGTGTGTTGAGGTCACGGATATGAAAGTTTGACGTAGTCAAGTCAGTATCGCGTAGTCGTAGAGTTGTGTAGACGCGTTTGACCACAACATAAAAAAATATATCAACCGACGTCGTGTGAAACGTTTAAAAAATATGAATAAGATCAACGAAGATTTGCAAAGGGAACGAAATAAGTGTTCGTTCAATATTCAAGAACTAACTACTTTAATTGACGGAGGACCGGAGAAAACAAAAGAAAGAAAAGATAGAGGTAATTTTTTTAAGACTATTTGGCTGCAAGCGATTTCACAAAAATGTATGTTAATAAAGAATAGCTTAAAGTCGTGTAAAATACGAAGAGGAAAATACGCGCTAAAGTGAGTTGTTCGTTTGTTAGTCTAATACTTTTATGTAACAGACATCGCTGTTTCCAAACGTGTTTCGTAAATGCATTTCATTTTATAGAGATTATTGCAACGTAGAAACAAAGTCTTGTAGTCTCAGCAAGAATTATGTTTTACACTATATTACTTTGAGATGAAATTTAAATACAATCATTAATTAAAAAGTTTTTTCTTAGCCATTATCACGTTGCAGCGTACTCCCAATTAGTGCGCGAACGCATTAGAATCGAATTAGCTTCAGCTATGCTGCGTGTGAAACTAGGGGTAGGGTAGGCAGAGATGGATTTATGGCGTGAAGGGTCACATGATATAGAAGGGAGTGACGACAAAAATGATGGAAGTTAGATGGATGTGGTGGACAAAGCCCGATGAGCAGACCTTTCGCGAGTGAGACGAGGACATAATAGGATATTTTTCGCATTAAAATCTGTTTTAGAAAATGTAATGCTTAGTAAAAGAGAAGTATTTGATGGAGTACCAGAAGAATATCTAAGTCACAAAGAAAGATATGAAAATGCTATCGCTAATTCCGTCGTCGCGTTTGGTTTGGTAAGGAAAATGCAAGAGGAGGGAAAGACAAGTATAAATAATTACAGGTAAATGCAGAAATACATTTGTAATATTTAAAAAGGAGTATATTAAAGGAAATACTTTAAGACTGCTTTAATAACTTTATAGGGATGTTGTTGGAGGTCTTCTTGGATCGTCAGTTTTAAGAGATGGTTCCCCGCTAGGACTACATTACATAATGTTCATGCCCGCCATTTTGAATCAGGGCAATGAGGAGCAACAAGAAAAATGGTTGCCGCGAGCTTGGAATTGCAGTATCATCGGTAGTTATGCTCAAGTCAGTCAAAAATTGCGATTTTTTTTCTATTACCTCATTAATATGCTACCTAAAAATAAATGGTTGGGTTTTTTATTTTTTTAGTTTTTATGTGCTATTAGCATGGCAGACGGAATTTACATTTGTTTTTTTTTTAGACGGAGTTAGGTCACGGTACGTTCATCCGCGGGCTTGAGACGACGGCGACGTACGATGCGGCCACCAAGGAGTTCGTGCTGCACAGCCCCACGCTCACCGCATACAAGTGGTGGCCCGGCGGACGTTAGTATTATATGCTTTGATATGAAATAACATAGACAATTGACGTCACAGAGTGCTAGCTGTCAGTATAGCGTTGTAATCAGAACATGCCCTATTACAGTTTAGTGTAGATACGTTTGGTTTGAACGCGACCTAAAAGGTTAACTACTGTTGGTCTATTATTAGAACTCATATCGGATATTCATCTTTACGTATATTTGGTATTCGATAAAAAGTCGTTTAAAATTATATTCAACACTTATTGCATTTCTAACATATAATAATGACAGTATTTCAAACACGAATCTATTTTAAATACTGTTAACAAAATTCAGGCGAGTGTCATTTACACCAAGGTTCTCTGCATAATGTATAAAATATTTTGCTTTTCGTCGGAGGTTACCTACAACCAAAATGTAGATGTCAATGCAATCCATTGTTTGGTTTTTAAAACATGTTATCTAAAAGCTAATTGTTCTTCTAATAATGAAATTAGAAAAAAATAAACAAGCAAGCAATGATAACATAGTGTAAGAAGGTGTTAAATACTTTAAACATTATTTTTGTCACATTTTTCTCAAAGGGATTAAAAGAGATAGCAATATTTTTTTTATGCAGGTGTTACGGCAATGGAAACTCACGGTTCAATATCAATAATGTAATAATAATATCAATATCCTCGGCGGTATTTCCAAACCAATACGACTTAGGGTCCTTCAAGAAGCGAGCGTACCTCTATCTTAAAGGCCGGCATCACATCTGTGTAACCTCTAGTATTTCAGGTGTCCATGTGCGTTGATGATCACTTTTGAGACCCCGCCGCTCGTTTGTTAAAAAAATAATAATAAGGTCATCACTTAATTTAAAAATCCCACGACCTTTATTAAAAAAATACACATCCGCGTTAACAAACCCATTAGTTGTTTTGTTCTTAATACAATTCGAAATTATTATGGCAAAGGTTTTCAAATAATAATAATCGTAACCATCATAATAACGCGTTGTCTACGTGGATAAAATCGCTTTGAATCAAGACCTTGTCAATTGAACTTTGGACAGTAATATGTATGAAGAGTAAACACGTTTTGTTAATTACTGTTCTGTATCGGACGTATACACCATTGGATTCCTTTGTGAAAACATTCTTACAACATATATTTCCATGTCTATAGAGGCGGATTTGCCTAACGTCCACAAGGTCCGGGCCTTAGACTGCTAGATATTAGGGGAGGCCAATCGTGACAGAAAAAAAACTTTGATAATAGCAAGAAATAACTAAAAGTACGTGAATATTCTGACCTGGAGCCTGGGATCTAGAAAAAACTGAGACGAAAATGTCATGTGTGTTTTGGCAGTGTAAACGCAAACTTATTTTAATCAATTCTTTACTATGTTATGTTGAAAATAATCTATTAAGGATCGTCTTTTTTATCGCTAGCGATTAGATGCAATTAATATTTGTTTTGATTGTGTAAACATTTCGAAATCCAACGATTAGTTCAATGACACGAGATGGTCAGTTTCTAGATGTTTCTATAGTAATATCTATGCGGTATTACGATATTGATTAATAGTACATTTATACAAGGAAATTTTCCACGTTTGCTTTATAAGGATGTTAACAGAAATTCGTCTAGATTTTTCTATTCATTGCCATTACTAGTCCATAAACAATTTGACCATTTTTTTAATGTCTATGAAAAACGATATGACTAAATATTTGATCAGAAAATTAAAGGTGATATAGGAAAATGTATTTTATGTATGTTATCATTACTAAATATGAATACTATATCTTCGAAAATCTTATTGTTTTTTTTTAATTTATTTTTTTTTAATCTGTGTCTAGAGAAACATACTCGATATTTTTTAATAATAAATTGATTACGTTTTAAGGGACTTGTGATATTTGTTCCCAACAGTGGCGCACACAGCCAACTACTGCGTTGTGATGGCCCAGCTGTACACCCAAGGCAAATGTCACGGTATACATCCGTTCATCGTGCAGCTAAGGGACGAGGACACGCACATGCCACTGCGCGGCGTCAAGGTCGGCGAGATCGGCGCCAAGTTGGGCATGAACGGCACCAACAATGGCTTCCTGGGCTTCGACAATGTTAGGATACCGCGAGAACATATGCTGATGAAGAATTCAAAAGTGTTAGAGGTGAGTTGCATTTAGTAATAGACAGTTATGGGTTTAGACATTTCATATCAAGAAGAATTATTAAGGTCAATTAATATTCTCGTCCAAGTACAGCCTCCAAGAGTGTGACTAGTTACTTACTAAACAATCGTGTACCAACTATCAATCACGTTAACATCAGGCGGCTTCGCGGTCACGCCTTAGTTTCGTTATTAAAAACATGCAAAACATCATCAGTAAACGGCCTGTTATATCACAATAATAATAATACCCTTTCTTATCACTGAATAGTTCAATTACAAACATTTAATAATGTTAATTAATACTGTGATAAAAAATAATTGTAAACTACTGCAAGTTGTTCTTGGATAATGATATTCATTTGTTTTCTCGGCTTCAACACGCCAAAGTATTTAGCTAATATTAATTATTACATTGAATAATCCGATAATGAACGCTAGGAAATCGTACGTACGTATCGTACGATCTAGCGGTCGTGGGTTCGAATCCCGCCATTCGGCTATTGTCGTGGACCATATCCTAACACAAACTTACCAGGAATGGTCACAAGAAATATTAGTAAATTAACAAAAATCTAGTATTTTCAAAAAAAAAACAAAGTTAAACGTTTATGTTTGATAAAGCTTGTGTTAAGGATATGGTTCACGACAAAAGTCGAACGGCAGGATTCGAACTCACGACTGCTAGATTTATAATCCATTCCCTTACCCATTAGGCTATTGGCTATATGTTATTTTTCTTTAATTGATATCATTCATCCGGCTGATAAAGATTAGTGTAAATGTACCGAGGTTGGATTCCATGATAAAAAAATGATATGATTAAAAAACTAATTAATCCTCACGCAACTAACCTGCAGCCCTTAATAACACAGAACATTGTGATTATCTTAAATTTCGAAATCAAAATGTCAACATGTTTTAACATATACCCATAGGAATGTTTTTAGATCGCAAGTTTATATGATTTAAAAAAGCGGAGGCTCCGCCGGCAATCGCAGCCCACACAGTCAAACTTGTTTTATGATATCTATTAATTAGCATACGTTTGGGGATTGTGTATTTGGTCAGAATTTTGCGGCATCTTTGGTAACTTTCAAGGCGATTTCGTCTATCAATATTCATCGAGCCGCGACAAAGAGATTCGTGTCACTGACCATATTCGTCGTATCAACATTTCGACTGCATTTTTCTCACTTAATTCCGACCGTACCGACCCAGTATTTTTATTTGGTGAGTATATTTATGTTCTACTACATCGGTATCAAACTGAAATTCCACATTGAGCACACAGCTTCAATAGAAATTCTAAGACGTGTTTTGACAAAGTACGCCTTCATTTTATTACTAACAAAAATATATTTATATACAAACAAAGAAAGGAGATGATATTTTATCACAACACAGTCTTGTACTAGCGTCACCAATGAATAAAGCACTAGTCAACATGTGCGGACACCGCGCCCTCCTGCCTCCCGGCCTCGACCTTCTTATTGTGCCGATCTTCTTTTTGTACTTGTCTGTGGTAGTGCAGGTCGCGCTGGTAGCGATGGTCGTACGACGACTGCGCCCTCGCCGCTATCTCGTGCAGCGGTCGGGTTGTTGTTTCGAGGCAGCGGCAAAGGCTTCTAGGAGGTTCTGTTGCGAGCATTGCTGTATCCATGTTCAAACTGTCCCGGTGTCCACGTCGTGTGCATGTTGTAGCTCTAGTGGCGGCCGACCTGGTCCACCTGGCTCTGCAGGTTGTTGATGACCTCCTCGGGCACCTGATCGCCCAGGATTAGCCGCAGGTCTATCTTTTGGTTGCCGGGGATGGACTCGTACGCCGCCAGCTCGATGCCCTCCTGCACCTGTTGTGGATATAACAATCTTGAGCATACATTTAGCAAGTTGATTGTCTTATTAAAGCTTTCATTTTAAATAAACCCACGTAAAGTGGTGGCGTTGCAGTGTGGCGCGAGACCGCCACTCGTGCACGTACGTACTAAAGATGTACGGGAACCACGGTACCTTCTGTATTTCGGCGTCTTTTGGGATGAGGAAGGTGTTCTGCGCCTGCTTGATGGCCTCCTTGGTGAAGGCGGCGCCCTCCCGCTGCGGCGCGCCCCACGCCGCCGCCGCCAACGCCACTAACACCACCAGCGACCACACGGAGAACCTCATCTTCACTTTTATTGATACAAAAAACGTGCTTCTGAAACATACAATTGATTATATTGGTATATGGAAGCAACGCGTGTGTCACCGCCGCCAAGCCTGCTGCAACCTTGTCGAAAGCACCGGCTAAGTAACAAATGTTAAGTCACAATTGTTCCGTTGTAGAAAGAAGAGGCTTGACTACAGTAATACTATAAACAAGTTACATAAAGCCGGCGCCTGCGCCGAAGGCTGCCGACGGCGCGAAAGTCGACCCGCGGCCACCGAGCTCCGACCACTTTTACTATTGACACAGAATTTTTCACTTTGAACAATTAAATTAGAGCCTTCCTTCTAACATAGGCACGAATTGACACTTTCTTATTGAATACCGGTGGTAGAACAAGAAGGGCGGCGTGGAGGGAGCTCACCTGCAGACTGCGAAGTGCGGCGCGCGTAGCGCCCGCCGGCTCATATAGCCGAGCCGCGCCCGCGTCCCGCGCCCCGCGCCACTTTCACCGCGCCGGTACCTGCGCAACCGTCCTCACCATCAGTCGGGGCTCCGAGAGCTGCTCATATTATCCGAGGAAGGCAGACCTCGATGAAAACTGTACTCTTTGCCGCAATCGCTCTAAAATACAAAAAAGTCACTTCACTCGCTACTCCATAACTAGTTACACTTGACAATAAAGCTGGCCAGCGGTCCGCGCCGCGTCCTCAGGGAGGCGCGCAAGGGAGCAGACATCGCGAGTGACCCTCACAACAAGATGTTCTCACGACGTCTCGTAGCATCGTGCAGATAACACGAACGCGCACTCGCTGCCTGCCGGCGCAGAGGCACCGGCGCGTCTAGTGGCCCAACATCGTAAAGGACTAAACGAATGCAGTTCACAAAGGTAAGTCGTGCCACAATAACATTGCGTGGGTACATCTGTGGGTCCGGCGTCGCTCACAACATTCTCTTGCTTTCGATGACATACAAGTAAATGTTACGAAATGCTGTTGTGGGCCGCGCAGCGAGCTTGCACTGTTGAGTAACGGCCACATAAATATGTCTCCTACACGTCGAGACCTCGTGCCTACGAAATCTGCGAGGAGAGGTGACACGTGGCCAAGTGACATCTGAAAACACTCCGCGTCGTTGTGAGTCGACAGCAGTGGCCACATCTATTTGCGTGGTGCAGGCGACAAGCGAGGAGGACGGCGGCGCAGCGGCGGTCGGGAGGTGGGGTCGCGGGCACCCCTGCGCGACGACGTGCCGGACAACCTGTCCGTGCCTCGGCGTCGGAGCTCTCGCACAACTCGAAATGTAGATAAATGTCGAACAGAGCTGACTCGCTGTGTCGCTGCCGTGTGTGTCGCGGCCCTGTGTGTCGGAGGCAGCGCGCGTGTCGGTGCTGGAGATGACTCGACGCCGGCTCATACGGATTTGAATAAATATCTGTATGAATATGAACATTCTAAAAAATGTGAAGAAAAACAAAGATTCGTTTAAGAACAAATTACATTCATTAAAAACATTGGAAAATCTTGGAAAGTTATGTAAATAGTATTCTAAAATCAACATGTACATATAAAGCGGCGCGGGGCGGGGGCGCGGGGCGCGGAGCGCACGGCGATGGACGAAAGTGAATTTGGAGCGTCGCTGCGTCGGCCGCGGGGTTGGCGGCTGGGACTAAGCTCGATAGTATTGCCTTCCCCATTACATTATCGGGATACGAATCTGTCCCCAATTCCAAAGTTCCATCGCGACTAACCCCAAGGAAACTGGCTACCTGGAATGACCCAACGTACTCCGTATAAAAAACAAAAAAGGTATGAAAAGATCTCTGTCAGGCAACGATGCTGCGCTCGCTTCTGGTGTGGGCGGCGCACGGCGAACTCGCCTTGCACAATATGGTACCTCGTGGAAACCTAAATCTATAAATAACACATATATATATATGAGTACGCTATAGATGGAAAGCTGGTCAACACTAGTTTTTTTCTGTGCAACTTTAATGGAATGATAGCGACGTCGACAGCCGCGTGACGGCCCACGAGGGATGTTGCGGAGCTCCCTCTCCGATTCCGAAAAGTCGGAACTTCCGTTTGCTTTTGCACTTTCGGTTTCCATTTCGATTTCATTCATTTTAGAATTGAAAACAAACATGTTGGATATTTTTTTTCGACTTCCGATTCCGATTCTCAGTCCGAGTCAGATCGTGTGCAGCCGCACGCGGCAACGTGTTGCAAGTAGTGTAGTGAGAGGGCGCCGCGCCGGCGGGCACGCGCGGGAGAAAGGCGCGCGAACTTTGCCAAAATGACGACATCTTAATTAGAAAGGTGCACTTCGGCACCATCGTCGCATCCTCAAACTTATAAATTGTTACATCTTTTGGCGAGAAATATATCCCGGCAAGCCGGCTACACACCGTCATTTTTAACTGACCAGCCGGACCTTGCAGGCGCGCATTCTGTACGCACAGCAAGTTAATGAACGCACGGACCCGCCTTAGAATGGTTGTACTTGAAGTAGAAATATGTAATGTGTACAAAATACTTAATAACTTGCCGCACTCGTACATAGATATTGTTATAGTACAGCTGCTGCATTTAAGACGAAGTCTTCGTGACATGTAGAGCCATGTGTCGGAACACATTCGGCGACATCACGGACACCTATTACTTGTTCAGGTCACATTTTAATAAGCTGTTTGACAGTTACTATGTGAGCCGCGGAACAGAGCGATCACTTGACATGTATAAGACTAGCTGACGTACAGTTGAAAGCAGGAGACGAAGGCGTGTGGCGGCGGAGGCACAGCGGGCAGCACGCGGGCGCCGACCGCGTTACACCAATTCACCGATTAAATCAGATAGCTCCCCGCGGATGCTGTCGGACCTACTTATATATGTCATCGTTACATGAAAATGGTGTTACATACCAACCTTACTGTTTTTTAAATACCTCTGGAGCTATCGCAGTACTAAATAGAAACATTTAATTATGTGATAGTTTTACAAACACACAACTGAGAGTTGCGCATGAGTCGCACGAAAACGAGAATATTTAAATGGAGTTCAGAAGCGAGCACATCATAACGTCGTTACGCAAGGTGACGCGGGGGGAGGCAAGAGTTAAGTCACGTTTCGATGTCCATGCGTGGATTTGAACCAGTTTCCTTATAGGATAAGTACGGCTGACACCGCGCCCGCCACGACTTGCACCAGACTGCCGCCGACTGCACCTACACACATAGTATATCAATTACATTTCACAAGCGAGCAGCGCAGTGCGCAGGCGCGACAAAAACCAGCAAAAGAACAGAAACAGCATTTGAGTTCTTGTGCTACATGGAACTTGGTAGCACAAGATGACTGAGTAGAAAGGTCAATTGATCAAGCAGGGCACGAGCGCCGCGCCCGGGAGCAGTCGGCGCTCAACTCAGTCGTAGGAAGCAACGGAATGTTCTACTGGCGACAAAGCAGCGGTCACGAGGCAACGGGCCAGTGACGTCACGACGTCCCGCCGCGCGCCTCCCGGAATGCAGCGAGGAGCATTGAGCGCGGTCAGACCACTCATCTCTTTATCCTCACTTATCGCCCGTCTGCGAGTAGCGCGTTACCTACTGTAGCAAAGGCAGTCCAGTCTTTTGAAACCCTTGTGAAGAGAGGCTACGTTTTTAAGGACGCCAGGCGAGACTACAGCGCACCGTCCTAGCGGAGCAATCATTCATTTTTGTTATATAGTAAATCTGAATACATATTAGTTTTTTCAAATGAGAACTAAGCATCCTCGACCCATAACTTCTGTGGCACCCAACATTTTGAAAACCTAGCGGCAGGCGAGCGTACGTCTCCAGCATAATTTGACGGGAAGTGGATCAGTCGCACTTGTAGAGATACCTTCGCTGCGTGTGATTATAATGGAGATGGAGGCGGAGGCGGAGGCTTGGTGTGGGCCATAAACTAACTTATACAAAGAAACGAACATTTCAGTCTAATGTCTTTTATTTGTAAAAAAAAACAATAAGTATTAAATTATACAATGAGCACATGCGCTTATTGCCCGGGAAAAGAATCAAACGGTCTTCCGGAGCAAGAAGAAGCATTTTGCGAAATCTCATTAGGAGCGGAACGCAACGCAGCGTGGTGCGGTGCAGCGCTCGGCGGTGTGGCGCGGCGGAGTGCTGCCACCGCTCGCTGACATACTCAACGCAAACTAATAAAAACGTTGAAACCGCATCGGTCCCGTAACGAGGATGCGCACAGACGATTAACGTAAAATGTTGTGCGCCCGAGCCACGCACCACCCGACCGCGACAAAGAGTCGCTTTGTGCAATAACGAAGACAATGTGCCGAACACTCACTCTAAAACATCCACAATACATCTATATTCATAAGCTTCATAATTGATTATATCAAATTCGTTTTGTACCAAATTTTATTTGCATTTGTATAAGAATGGACACGAGATTCGTCTTCGCAGTGCCGCGGGGCGCGGCGGCTCTCTGACTAGCTCGCTTGCTTACTTGTCGATCGCTTACTCACGGTTCTCACTAAAATAAATACCTTATCTAAGGAGAAAGCTCGCCCGAGGCGACGCCGCGGGTTCCGAGACTCTCGTATTACATCTAGATAACTATGAATAATTTGTCCAGCTAGTACATCGGGCCGGTACATCCAGGCCTCCGAAGTCGAACATGTTCACCCAGCCGGGGGCCCTCTGACGGCTACCTGTCCAGTTGACATGGCGCCCACACGTGACAGGTAATTATGCTCTATATCTAATAGTCTCTACGTTAACTTACAGTTTCACGAACGAAACTTATTCACTATAAAATGCTATCGAGCTGAGGTTCCGTCGACAGTCGCGCGCCGCCCTCACTGCGCGGCGTCGGGCGCGTGCGTCGTCCGCAGCGGGCCGTCTGCGGCCGGCGGGCGGGTCTCGGCCGGCGGGCGGGTTTCCGCCGCCGTCGCCTCGGACGTCGGCGCGGCGGACGTGCTGGAATTGCCATCGGTATAGCTTCCGGCGTCTGACGCGACGCCACCTCCGTCAGCGGTCACCTCGGCGACGGGCCTCTCGTCGCTGTTCTTCATGACCACCTTCGTGGGCCGCCTGCTGACCGTGGGCACGTACGACTGCGTGATAATCTCTATATCTGTCTTGCCTACTCTGTTGTCGGACTTGTTGTCGGCTACGTTGTCGATGATGGGCCGCCGCGTGGTCGGCTCCACTTTGTCGTTGGGTGCGGGCGAGTCGGTTATCGTGTCGGTGTCATCTTCGTCTCCAATTTCGGCGACCTTCGGCTTGCTGGTTCCTTTAGATTTAAATGGCACCTCGGTTATAGAATTAAGGTTCCAATTGTTGTTTTTACTTTTGTAACCGGCATTGACGGGTATCAATTCTTCCGAATCAGAAATGGTCGTCGGGCTCGCAGTTTGATGTTCCACGTCCGGCGCCTCGGTGTGGTCCCCGATGGCGGCCACATCACCTACTATCTTGATCAAATCGGTCAGTACGTTGTTATTCCTGCCGCTCGGTTGCTCCACGAGGGCCGAGCTTTTTTCGGAATCGGGGGAAGTTTGAATGGAATCCACGCCAGCGGAGACCGCATTTGCTTGTGAACCGAACGCTAGGGAACCAATCTCCGTCGTTTCAAAACTTTCAAAAGATTGATTTTCCACGTAAGGCGTTTCGGTTGTAGAAAACGTAGTCGTCGTAGAACTGGCCTGGTTCAGTGTGATCTCGCCGTCTTCCGACATCAGTGTATCAACAGTTGACACCGATGCTCTATCTTTTGTTATATTTTCGGACGAGTCGTGAGGATTTTGGTCGCTCGTCTCGATAGGCAGAGAGCTAAGTACCGTCTGCGAGGTTACCTCCGTGCCTACGTTGGACTTTGAGATGGAACTAGTGGTCTGTTCTCGAGGAGCGTGACCTTCATTCGTCGGCGCCAGGGGTTCTGTCGAGTGCGCGAAGGCATCGAGTTCTGGGGAATCAGGATCATCTGTGCTCGTCGGAATGCCTTCGACAGGATCGGAGTTAATCGCTTCACTAGCCTCCTCGGCGCTATGCTGCGGCGACTGCGTGCTCGGGGCCGCGGGGCCGTCGCTCATCTCGACCGAGAGGCCCGTATGGGATGGCCCGATCAGTATTTCCGTAGGCAAAACAGATCGCAGATTAAGCATAGAACTTTCTCTCGATTTTGACGTAACTACAGTGACACCTTCCCCTGATTCAGTGCTGCCCCCTTCAGAAGCCATTTCGCGAGGATTTGCCCACCCGGCTGAGGTCGCTTCAGAAGCAAAGCTCGACGCAGTGGCGGCGGCTTCATTGGCGGCGGCCGCCTGCGCAGCAAGCGCAGTGGTCGCGACACTCAATAGCTCCTGCGCGGCGGACGAGTGCTCGGTATCCATATTTTGTTCGGTGAATAATTCTTCTTCGTGATTCCCCGCCACGGACAAGTCGTCGGGTATCGGGGGAAAGGCCGGATTGTGGTCAAATAAGGAAGTATCTTCTTCGTCGATGATAGAAGATTTGCTGAGAGGCACCGATGCTGCATCTGACGATGGCATCACCGGTGGGCCCGCAGAGGCGCCGCCGTCGAGTAGGCCGGAGCTGTAGATGTTGTTATTTATCGAGTCCTGTGTGGACAGACTGATCTTAGAGGGCGCGGCTTCGTGGCCAGCTAGCGAAGCACCGTCCCTCTCGTCGCCGGGTCCAGCTGCTGTCACTGGCGCAGAAGTGTTGGAGGCGAAAGAAGTTTCGTCATTGGTCGTTTCCTCGGATTCGAGTTCACTTTCAATTTGATCAATTTCAGATTTTTCCGAAGTGGCCTCGCGCGCTGTGAGCGGGGACTTGGACGAGCCATAGTCGGCGCCGTCGACGCGGCTCGAGGGCGGCATCTCCTTTATCTTCACTTCAGTGATAACGGGGATCTCCGAGACGGGAGTGATTTCTTTGATAGTTATTTCATTTACAGGTTTTAGCAGTTCTTTGATAAGAGTTGGCGCTTCGCTGGCGGCCTCGTGCTGCGGCGCGGGCACGCCCGCCGCTGCCGGCGCAGTACCGGGGGTCGTTGTAACACCTGAAATACCATAACATAAGTAAATATAGAAACCTATGCTTCATGTCCTCTTCGGAACACCTTGAGCCGAAGCGTTGAGAAGGTAGAATACACAATTCATAGCCGCCTTACTAAATTCGAAGTGCCGCGCTGGTAGAAACTTCCTAATTTTAGTTTGTTGGCTGCAGCAATAAAAATACTGTCATTGTCTTGAATAACATAAAAAACAGGGACAGACTTGTTGCGAATATTATCGTAGACGTATAGGTAGAGTGGAGGGTGGTTGCCACAAAGTCCTCCAAACCTGGGCTTGGAGGACTTTGGGGATCGGTGTAATCTGACCTCTGAGCGGGCAGTTGTCGTACTCGGGGCAGCAGCGGCCGGGCACGCGGCGCGGAGAGCAGTCGTCGCGCACGAAGCACGCGATGCGCCGGCAGACCACCTCGCCGCCCTGGCAGTAGCACACACGGCACGGGTCCTGCGGGTCCACCAACTTTTCTCCGTTGCCGTACACGCGCCCCTCTTGCTCGCACTCTGACAAGAAATATTTGTGCCCTTATAAAAGAGATGATCTCAGATGAGCACCAACAAACCATCTCCGACGTTTTAGTGTCGCGTCCGTCATTTGATGCGATATTTCAGTATCCCAGCACTTGGCTCAGATTGTCGAACTGCTCATCGAGTACATATGGCTATAGGTGGCCATGCCGGAGTTGCGGGTAGGTGGCGCTCACCGCACTGGTAGGTAGGGCAGCAGTGGTCAGGACGGTGCAGCGCCTTGCAGCCGGGTCGCGGCAGGCACTCCTGGCGCTCGCACTGCACGCCGCCACGTTCGCATCGGCACCGCTCGCAGGCGCTCGCCCCGCTGAACTCATCGCCCGGCAGGTACACCACGTCGCCCACTGCGCATCCGCCTGCAACGAACGCACAACCTCATCTAACTGTCCATCCAGAAATTACTTCTAAAGTTAACATAACTCCACCACATGAGACAATTAAGAAGTCAGAGTAAATAAAGAAAGGCCATTAGCACGCGTGTTTAATATTGCAGAAGGGCGTGGCACGCCTCAGAAGGTTGCAGCATAACATTCTTACCTTCCTTGAGGCCAAGATCCAGGCTGGTCACGTGTGGGAGAGGGCCCACAGGTCCTGGAATAAAATTACAGGACAATCAATAAGGATATTTAAACTGGTTCACGTATTCCCACAAGGTCTTCCGCGGGAAGCGCGGCCGCGCCGGGAACATTCACGAGATTGTGCATTGAATAACTTCATAAATAATTCCTTTCAATAAAATGAAGCGATTATTTTTAACTTTTAAAAACTCAGTGCTTAGAAGTTGCGGTGGTCTGGAAGAAAACCCTATCCGACGGCTAATTTTAAGAGTCTTTGAGAGGCCGAAAGTTTTGACGAACACAGAAAGCTCTGCGCGCAACCCGCCAGCTAATTACCCTCCGCCGCCCTTGCGCCCCCGCCACAAACAGCGACTTGCGGGGGAAAAGCGACCCTCTCGACTCCCGCTCGTTTCCGAGTGGCGCTGTGTGTTGCATTAATGTGCGGTTGCCTTGAATGTGATGCTCGTGTTTTGCCGCGTGCTTATATATAAAAGCTTTTTTCCTATTGTCTCGTACTCATTGCGAGTTGGCCTGTGGGACGTAAGGTCGTCCGGCCGGGCCACGGAAGGTTGCGCAAGGGTCTCGTGGCCCGGCCGGACGGCGACGAGAAGGAACATAGTACGTAGGATCGTCAACATTATTGTATTATATTTTTAACGTCACTAATGTTAGCAAGTTAACAAATTAACACGTACAACACAACGAACAAAACTGGCCGCGAAAAATGGAGCGGAAGCAAGCACAGAGAGTGCGTAGGTTAGTCGCCGCGGCTAGGTCAGGGGTCGCTAAGCGCGGGGCACCCCGCGGCGAGGCGAGCGCGGCCGCAGGAGCGTCGCTCTGTTTGTGCATTTCGTACTCGGTGCTATTCTAAACGATTGCTTGCGTGTCTACGAGCTTCCTTCGCCAAAGCTTATGCTTACTAAACGCCTGTTTCTTGCGAGGAGCAGGCAGCGCTCGGTTTGCTTGTACTAGTGACGTTTCGGAGGTTTTATTCCAGTTACGAAACGTCGGAACTTCCGATTGATTTTGCACTCACGGTTCCGATAAATGTGATCGGAAATCAATATGCGCTAAGTTATCATTTAAGATGGAGACAATTTCTTAGCGAATACGTTGGTCGTGAGTTATAAAAAAAATTTCAGCAAACTGCTATTTTGAGTTGACCAATGTTTTTTTGGACAGTACGGTTATCGAGGAAGGCCATATAACAACATCCTAAGACCTTTTCTACGACGATCTAACCTATCGTGTCCGTTTCAGATTTCGGTTCTGATTCCGATTCCGGTTAAGATAAACCAAATGAAAAATGTTGGTTTCGGTTTGGATCCCTGTAAAACTACACACTACCGCCGTTACACCCCTGCTCGGTGCTCTTTTAACGACATGCTTGTTACATTCTCGTCTACTGTCTTCATTTATCTACAGCTCCACAGCCGACTAACTAAATCTTCCCAAACCTCACAACCGACCAGCTTCATAGATGCTGCCTACTGACAATATAGGCAAAAAGTATAAGCATAGTTTTTGAGACTAAGTTCCGATTTGCAAGTCACCGCAGACCACACTGCCGGAGACAGCAAGGGTCGCCATTGCCGGACACGGGTCCTCCGTGACGTACCGTCATCATGATAAATGTAATTAACTTGACCGGCTAAACTAAATTGACTAACCACTTAATTATCGTCAAGGGTCGTGAGCGCAGCTAGAGCGGAGCCAGACGCCGGCCGCGAACCCGAGCCCTACGACCCTGGGATCCCGTGGCCTCGCGACACCGACCTCGAATGGTCATTGGCTCAATCCGCGGCGGGCAGGCGGACCCTGACCTTCTGACAGCGGTCAGCTTACCTCATAGCTGTCGGTACCGGGACTGACAGATATATTGTACATCACTGCCACTGTCCGTCACATTCTAGCTCAGGTACAGACATTTTTAATGTTAAAGATGTGATAGCTCGCCCAAATAGATGCAATAACTTGATTCGTAACCTCTCAGCACCGTTACAAATTTCCTCGCTAGCATAAACATAGTAGGGAAAAGGAGACTTGTGCGGTTTGGCAATAACCTTGTGCATCGCCGCGTCGACCTTCACCCCGTGCCAGTTCCAGTGCGGAAGCAGCAATGTATTTACAGTTGCGCGACGACGCCTAGCTATAACGAAACCCGAGCCCTGGTTACGCCATCGATTTTTCCCTCAGTGACAACGCGAATCACTTGCCTGTAGCAACCACAGAAGAAATTTCAAATAATTTAAGTATTCCAATTATAGGTATGTTTTAGGGTATATAAAAACTTTTTGCACACTGCCAAATAACACTCGTATTTCGTGTTTTATAGGAGGCTTGGGGGGAGCTCGAGCCGAACACCGCGCTCTCGAGTGGAGCACGGCAGCCTGTATTCAGAGACCGCTTACATACAGATGGGCGAAGAACTTATCACCAACCTCCATTAGTGTTCCATGTGTGTCCATCGCGGACACAGGCGTCTTCCGTTCCTCTACCCTACTCGTCTCCTCTCTTCTCTTTCTCATAGTTATATGTTCATTTCTTCGATTTTAGTTTAAAACGTAGTTTTGTATTTCTGTTTCTTACCCTCTAGACGCAGTACAAGCTCCAAGGTTGTCTGTTTGGCAAACTCTTTGACGTTCTTCCGAGAATAGCGAAGTACGAGTCCATATGAGATTGTATTTACTGAAAACAGAAGGCTATCTCTTCTCTCTCTAATGTTATATGAGTAAGTGGTGTTCTCCCCCCGCGGTGAGTGGCCGGCTCGGGGTGTTTTAGGTTTTTTATGTAGTCTGCAGCTGCTATCGCTGGTTTTATTGATTGTTTGTTTCAGCCAACGACGCCGATCCTGATCTTGCGACGTAGTTAAATAGATTCGTTGTATTAATTTGCTTTGGCGCTAATTTGTCAGATTGCAGTGGTGATTTATTAGGTGATTCGTTTGGCCTCGTTGATCGCTTCACTATCTTCAACTATGAGGATGTCTTTCTTAACAGCCGGTATCTTCCCGTTTTCTGTTAGTTTCAATAGTTCAGATATAAGCGTGTTTTTTCTAAAGTTTTTTTTTAAAAAATCCTCTTTAATTTTGAACTAACTAATTTTTAATTAATAACCCGGGCTATAATTCTTTCTACTGCGGCGTGTCAGGCCTTCTTCCAAGTTGAAGTGGAGCTGAATAGCAGCGGAAGTATTTGTTTTCCTCTATCTCCCAGTGTATAGGCCTCATAGATTTCACGGGCTTGGATACTTATGCTTGTCCCTTTTACCATTACCGTTGTTACATAACCTGTCAGTGAACCAGTTCGGTCCGATTCTTATACTCAAAAGAATACCAGATTCTCTTACAGAAATTTGACTTCGTTTTTTAGTTTCTTATTTTCGTGTAATGTTTCCGCCATTTTCTCATCCAAAGTTTTCATGTTGCTGACTCAGTAAAGTCTGTAGTTTGGATTGGCATTTTTCCGAAATTCAAACAGTGCTTTTAATTGGTTTTCCAATATTTTTTCTGGGAAAATTTGCCGAAATAGCAATACTCGGGTAAATGATTTGACGTTTACCGCAATAGATCATCTATGGTGTTCAGTCGATGTCGATCTGACTTTGATGTTTGCTGTTTTATTTTTAAAATTATGCTAGTTACCTCTTTTTTGACTTTTTAGGTATTTAATGTTTACATGCGCTCGCAGTGTCTTATCTACTATGCCCAATAATTGTAAATAATCCGCTGTCAATCGTACGGGGAGGCAGGTGCAGTCGCGGCGGTCGCAACGATGCAAATCTTGTAACATCGCCGCAAAACACGGGTGCAGCGAGCCGACAACGGAATGAAGCTCGCGCTGACAGTGTCACGTGGCGCCAGTTGCGCGGCGCGGAAGTGCTCCTCCCAGGGAGGAAACGTCGCTCCGAGACATAATTTTAAAGCTTCCGAGTGCCGACGTAAATGGACCGCCCTGGCAAAGTGTCGCTCTCTAGATGTTATCGTTATTATAGACTGCGCTGTGATCAGTGTGCGTGAACTTTCGTTGACCGCCAACACGCGTGGGAGCGGCCTGCTGTGGAGCGTACAGCGACATTGTCCAGCGTTGCTGATATCGTCTTACCTAACTTGTTTATTAAAGGCAATGCGTCATTAACACATACAGTCATGGGCAATGAATGCTTCACTTTATATGAGACATTTTATGGCTAAACTTATATTACACTAGTAAACTCTAAAATTATGTTCGCTGCTGGGCGGCGCTAGGTGGCGCTGGGCGGTTGCCACGTTGTTTACTTTCTTTGATAAAATTAGTTTTACTTTTGTTCTGAAGTACTTACATCACAAGTCTAAGATTACATCTCATTGTGAGATGGATTAAAACAGTCAAACAGAAATACATTTTGTGAAATTGTAAGCAGTGCAGTGAGTCCGGGGTGAGTGCAAGGTCGGCGGCGGCGGCGCTGGTCAACAAGTTGTCACTTCTGATTATATTATAAAAGTATTAGCTCGTAAGCAATTGACTCGGCGAGCGGCGTCTCCAAGTCGGGGAACGACCGAGGCTGTCGTGTTCCAGTGTTGGACGCTACCGCGTTATCCTGTCGGGCCACGCCGCGAGCCGCTTGATGAGAGGCGCGTAGGCCGGCCCGGCGGCATTCCGCGCCGACCCGCCGCGCCGCCTCGCGCCGCGCATGCTCACATTGTTGTGTAAATCATTGGCAATTGCTACTTGTCTCATTATTAGAATATACCTCCTCCAAGATTATCTACAGAGTACGAGGAGCGGCGCTGAGAGGAAATACTTCAACAATATTAATTCTGAAGGAAGCGCGGGCGCGGGGTACCACTCTAGTACGTTTAAAATTGATGTACCAATTAAAACAAATCAGCAATATAAAAGTTATTAGAACGGCAGTCGGTTTCAAATTACACTTTGTAATTAGTGCGCACGCGTAACCGATTACCTAAGCGCAAACATACTGCACATTACATTGCGTCAATATTTGTATGTATGTATGTATGTATGTAGGTGTGTATGTAAGCAGGCACTTGAAAACGCAAGTTCTTCGCCATTGTTGAATTGTTCCAAATCAGTTCATTGTTAACTATACACATGAGAGAAGAGAATTCATTTTAAATTTTGGATCAAATATATAAAAAACAATAAAAGCAAAGGCTTAGATTTCTTTACAGGTTTACGACCGCTACACACCACGTGGCGGTCGATAATGAACGCGCTAGCCACCGAAGCGAAGCCTTCTTGCGCATGACACGGCGGGAGAGGGCGCCTCCGCCAACCACTAACTTGTGACAATTTTCTAGATAGATAGGTAGATAATAAACTGAGTGAGGCGAGGCCGGCGCCCCGACCTCGTTGCGGCGGAGCTGACGGAATGTAAAGTCCGTGGGGCATTCCTCTTCCCTACTCCGCCCTCGACCTCGACCTCCACCTCCACCTCCACCTCCAACTCGACAAAGTAGCGCGATACTAATAGTGTGCACAATACAAGTTCATCGTTAAGTGGTAGCGACATTCCATGGGAAGATCGCTGCAGTGATGAGTTCTATCACACGAGTGGGGTGCGATGGTGACGCTAGCAGAGTTTATAATGAAGGCGGGGCCTGCGCGGGGCCGCAGCGGGGCCTGCGCACCTCCTGGCAGACATCGTACGAGCTAACCTCAATGTCATACGTCGACTTTCATAAATGCAATGTTCGTCAATCGCCACAAAAAGCTTGTTACATATACAAATATGGTATTTCGTCGGGGCACGTGTCTTCGCTGTCGCTGGCACTCTTTCTGCGGACTTGTAAAGTTCTAAATATTTACATTCTAAACATGAGATATTTTATGATGTCGAGCAATCCGAGCGGGTCTGTGTAAATAAAAGTTGAAAACATTCTTGTCCGAAACGCGAACCTGTGGACCTTGACCCCGCCTAAATAAAACTCGCCGCTTCCGCGAAGAAGTCACTTGAATGGAGTTGCCACAGTGTATGGCATATAGAAGTCACCATCGACAATTTCTTTATAATTCCGGGGAAGCGGAGAAGCGGCTCCTGTTTATACTATTCATTGTAGTGTAGCTAGTAGCAAGGCAACATTGCGAAACCCTCGCAAACAAAACAAGAAATTAGAAAGATTGAAAATGTGTACTACAACGGAAACTAAATTTTTTCTCGTATGTATCTTTCAAATATATTTTCCATCATTCCCTTTACAACCTGTAAAGTCCGTACGGTGAAAAAAGATTTGATCGCGGCTGGGTGCGCGGCAGGCAGCTACGCTGTGTCCTAGCAGATCTTGTATCAGTCGAATGTCTAAAATCAACAAGGTCTCGCGTGGCAGTTGGTCGCAGGTGCGTCATCGTGTTGCTATTCCGAATATTTCCAAACGAGATGCGAGCTTAGAGCACAGTGCGCAGACGAGCAGGGCCGACAGGTGGGGTCAGGCGACATTCCTCTGCATTTACGTCGCTCCTCGCTACTCGCTGCTCGCCCCTCGCCACCGAGGGACGATATGTTGGTGATGAATTAAGAATGTAAGTAGATGATCTATCTGCATTTAGAAGGTGTCAACAACGAGGTCTAGTCCGCAGACGAGCCCCGTGCGCGACGGGTCGGGCGGGGAGGCCGGCAGTTCTCCGGGGTGTACGCTACTATTCACTTAGAACAAACTGCCGCTGATGCAATTAGAGGCTTGTTTTTTCTCATCTCATTTTTGAGAACATAATTTAATGACTCAGTGATTGTTTTCTATGTCGCTTAGAGTGGTATCAAGGTGCCAGTCTCCAGACAGTGAGACAGACACGCTTTAAGCGAGCTTTTGTAAAGTTCATGGGCGAGCTTGACGTTTAGCACATTCGTGTGTTAGTCAACGCGTGCGCTGAGGGCACGGGCTGAGTCATAGCGCTCGGAGCCTGCGCTCGGCAAACATGGGCGACGAGGTATTTGTTACATAACTTGGCTAAGTTCAAACAGCTTTATTATGTTGAAATGTTGCAGAATATCGTTGAAGCAAAATCATCAATTTGTAAAAGTTTAGTAAAATGGAGTCAAAGTTGTAAATTACATTTAATTTTATTTTAGGGGTTCTTAAAATATTTCGTTACTTGATAGCTGGAGCGATTTTTAGCTAAGTTTATTTGAAGTCCGAGTCACCCGGGCTACCTAGTAGAGTCGGCGAGAGGTGGATTGTACTAGCTAACTGGCGAAGGAGTGGCGACGGCGACTCACCCGCGCTGCAGAGCGTCGCAAGGCCGAGCGCGACGACCAGCGCCCGCAGCCCCCTCGCCCGCGCCATGGCGCCCCACCTGCAACAACACCAAGCACAATCATTAAATACAATATTCTTATTTACTTTAAGAAAAAAGTAACACGACCTCTACCTTGAATTTATACAGTATCTCTACAATTTAATTCGCTTTCGTAGAAAGAAGCACACCGACGATTCGATTCATCTTGTGACGACGCTGGCGCTGGTGAAGGTGCCGGGACATTTGTACATGAATTTAAGCGAGGCGACATCGTGCATATACATAGAAGGACACCAGCGCCGGTCGATGAAGCGCCATCCACGACTGGATGTCCAGTCTTTGTAAAACAAAATTAGTCGTTCAGAGAGCGTTGCATCACAATTATCATTAATGCCGTCAAATAAAAGCGTAAGATGCGATACAAAAAGACCGCGGCAGATTGCGCAGGCGCAGGGCACACACACTGCACAGACACAGGTCGTCGACCGGGCGGCTGGCTCAGGCCCCTGGACCTGTTGCAACTCGATGCTTTTTACTCAGATTTGTTTTTTTTTTGGAATTGAACACCCTTGTTACATCTTGAGAAGTACACGCAGGAGGCACTCGGTCGCACGAGGGGCCACCGCGCTGTCTCACTATTGACACTGCTCTTGTTGGGAGATCTGTTGTCTTAAAGACTGTTGACGACTCGGGTCCTTAGTTTAGATCCGATATATTCCAACAGGTAATTTTTGTAAGATAAAAATTGCGAAATCATAGAATAGCGCACATGTAACATCCCGTTAGAGAAAGCCACGCATGCAGCGTTGGTTCACAACGCCTTGCTCGATGGCGAAGGGGCTACTTAAGGGCTAACATGTGCAGTGCAGACGTTCGGCCGGACCGCGGCCAGGCTACGGGTTGCACAATACGAGCCCCCGGTGCTATTGTTTTAGGCAAGTTGCGTATGGTGTGAACCGATGCCTAAGGAATGCGTGTGCGTAGATTTACAATTTTTAAATGTTAAATATTACGTTGTGTTATATATAAGTATAGCCATAGGTAACGAAAACCACGTTTTGCGATACGAGTGGAAATTAGCGAAATATGAAGGTAAAATATCCAAAACGTGGCTAAGTTGTTTAGACTTAAGCCTTTTATTTGTTGTATAACATAGAGTTATGTTTTCTTTTTGTATAATAAATTAGGCTAAGTTATTTTAGTTACCTCTGTTAAGGCTTTTGTGTGCAACATATTCAAGGGATGCTCTTGTAGGAAAAAAAGAGACCAAGAGCCGAAGTAAGTTAAGAAATATCACGTCGTAGGCGCGTGTTCTCCTTTAGGTAAAGCTATAAAGCAAGTACAAGCAAGCAAGTTAAAGTAAATGCACCAAAATAGCCTAGGCCGCGGGGTAGTTTGATGGAAGCAAGCCTAATGCGACGGCTCGGGGTCAACAGCCGGCTAACAAACACTGTCTTAGCGATGCTTTAGAAAGTACAAACGCTCCAATATCGAATAATTGACAGTTAGGCGTGTAACCTCGTTCCGTAGTGTGCGTCCGGCGCGATGGGCGGCGGCAGAGGCTCGGCCGACCGTCCATATCCCCACGGAGCGGGCACAAAGGGGAGCCGTCAGGTAATGTGTGGCCGGTGGCCGCTGACCGGTGGCCGGTAGTCATTTATCAATCGCAGCCTCAATTGGATGATCGCCCTCGCAGCTCCCGCCTTCCGTGTGAAAGTAGACACGTTAGTGCTACGTTACTCGCTAGGTCTCGTACTGTACACCACCTTCATTCTGATAGGTAGTTCCAACAAATACCAACTGTCTATTTACTGAATTATTCGCAAATTTATTAAGTAGCGGGCTTGTTCCAATCGATTCCGAGCGTTGTCACAGCAGCACCGACTTCCTGTACAGATGTAACCCGGTTCAAGACAGAAATATTCATCGTGCAATGAAAATCCAAAATGGAAAATTTTAATCATAAATATCCAAAGGTTCCAAAGTGGTGCCTTTTGCGTCGAAGCTTGTTCATCTTAACGGCTTGCCTTGTGTTTGATTAACAGATTACTAAGCCGCAGAGCGCAGAGCGCAGAGCGGGGGGCGCAGCGCGCACACGCCGACTGATACAAGCCGCATTGAGTCTCGCATCTCTCATCTCTCGCATTGATGTATTATATTCGAGCCAACTTCGGTCCACGTTTCTTAGAAAAATATGTTCAACAAGATTACAATCTTTTACTGCAGTCTGATGTAGGAACGATGAAACGTGAGCGATAGAGAGGGACGTATCTTGTGCATGGTTTCCTCCTCTTGAAGCGCCGCCACCGCTGCAGTAGACCGTCTCTCGTAGCGTGGCCCTTCTCGAGCGTTACTTAGTAAAGTGACCACGCCGGATGGATACACCACTTACCAGTGCAATAATGTTTCGTATATTGGCCAATACATTATTTACATTTTGAACGTAACGAGACATGATACACAAGTAAAATGAAATTATTATTTAAATGTAATAAAACGATTTAGAGAGGATGCAGAGAGCGGCTTCATTGCGGGTTCGATCTATAGCGACTAACTATGTGTGGCGCGTAGTTTTTATAGTTAAAGTTGCGCCTCGGCCGTTCGTCTGTGGCGCGCGCTGCCCGCAGCACGCCAACGAGGCAGCCTCGTCCGCTCCTGCAGCACGTCCTGTGCTCTCGACAAGCAAATTACCTCATACATTGGTTTCAATACAATACTTTAAGTCGCTCGCTGTCTCATTTGCATTGAAAAATTTGATGTATTCATAATTTTCCGTACTTTGATTGTAAGAAAGTTTGTCGGGGCCCTACCGACGTGTCAGCGCAGTTTTAAGCTGTGACTAGAGATATCTAAAGATATACCAAATATTAGAATCTAGACATACTCCTGTCCAGTCTATCCGGCGGCGCACTGGCCAACCTACAGAAGTAGTTGCTACTGTTGTGGGAAATCCTAACATCAGTTAACTGCTGTCACACCGCGCAGTAGTCCTGTGGCTCGTGGCGTGGCCTGCAGGCCGTCGAGGAGGCGGGTAGCCACCTGCGAGTCTGAACCGATCTAAGTACCCGCAACGTATGAAAAGTTAAAGTTTTAAATATAATTAATCGGAAATCTATTCGTAGGAGAATGTTTACGAATTCCCGCAAATTGTGAGAGCGTTCGTTGACCCATTGGGCCAGTGGCGCACGGCACCGCTAGGTGGCGCCAGCCGCCCCCGCTCCACAGCCGTTTTTTGCAATTTTCAATTTAGTCGCTCTGATTGCTTTACGGTTTATTTTTTTGCGAATCGCATTTTTCTTTATTCGATAATTCTTAAGTTTTCTGAGCCTGCGCCTGCGCGGTCAAATACCTGCATGTGGTCGGGTAGTCCTCGGAGCATTCTGCCGCGCGGCTGAATCACAACGGCATAGTTCGTATTGTATCACAGCTTCATTGAGAACAAGGAAAACCTAAATTTGAATATAGTTGTTACTTGACTTTTCCAAGGCGCCCTGGCAACTTGGCAATGAATTTGTACCGTCATTTTTCCTGGCACTTATTTCATAGATCACAGTGACAGCAGCCTGTGCAGTGGCGGCGAGTGGAGGCGAGTGGAGGCGAGTGGCGGCGAGTGGCTGCACGTGGTGACATAGAGCGCGCGGGCGATCACAGCTCACAGCCGTCTTTCTGCTCGATTTGGCCGCAAATATTGACAGCGCGGCGCTGTGCCACAAGGCGGCGCGGCCGCAAACATTGGCACGGCCGTGATTTGCGAACTGTTTGCGCGGCCGATGTGTGCATGTGACGTCATGCACAACTGTCAACAGGCCCCATACGTGACAGGACAATGTTTAGTTATTTACATGTGTGAATAGCTTTCAGTATTTTAGTATTTATCGGCGGTCAGGTTCAAATCTAAGAAAGAAATTATTGGGGTTTTTTGATAGTTATGTTTGCAGGGTTACCAGTGCGACCTATTGCGCGTCTGATCGGTTTACTCGCGTCTGTGCCCGCGCAACCGCCGCGCGGCGCACGGACACGCGACCACACACGACGCCGAGACATACTGTCTTCATTGAGTAAATTCAAAGAAGAGTAGAGCCCACCGATGTGCAGGTTTGCAGCCCACGCGTTTGCTTCTGCAGAATGTTTGTCAATACAAAATTTTTTAATCATCATATTAAATAAAAAAGTGAACATGATCAAAGTATAAAGGGATTTAACCCCAAATGAATTAGTCGCGAACATGTAAGAAACAATGCTTCGGTAGCACAAGGGCTGGATACAGGTATTCGTGGGCAGGAGACGATGGGCAGGAATGTGCCGGTCTCTTACATCTCTGCCTACCTTAAAACCGGCTACCGGCGATACGCTGTGCTCAGCGATCGGGCGCATCATGCGCGTCTATCTGCCCCAGGACGCTCGGTAGCTGGCAAGGAATCTACTCGCTCATATCAATTTCCGTCGGCATGACACCATAGATTATAGAAAAAAAAATGAGCTATCTGACAGAATAAAGTTTTTTTTTAATGAACGTAGAAGAGATACAAAAAGCCAATCATCTGAGGCAGGTTCTGATGAGATCGCGATGATAATATCTCCAAGGTGCTACGTGCAAATGCCTCGCCGACCGTTGCAAAAACGTGAGCAAAAAAGGCTCCGGCGGCCGCGGCGGCCGGGGCTCGCCCGGCACCGTGACTCAGACTCTATTTGGTTTAGCTAGGCAGCGCCAGTCCGACCGCTGGTATTATTAGCCCCGTCTGATGAGCCATCTCTAATGACGCTATCAACTTTTGCATATGCAATGTACTCGCTCGTTGCACTTGAACGGTACAAAATGATGGCTTACTTCACGCGGCCGCGCTGCCGACGCTCATTGCCTCCGGTCTCGCGGTACCAGAGGCACGGAACAGACGATACTCAAACGCCGTACACACGACTCGATGGAGACACGAGACACCCAGCTTTATGTCGTTGTGCCTTCTTAATGAAAACATAGGTACTACCTTTAGGTCGCAAAATTATAATGAAAAGATATTGTAAGGCGTGCGCCGCCGAGGAGGCGCACAGCTGGACAAACAGAGCGCTGAGATGTTCGCGTAGCAAATACGATGAAGTAATTACAAAGGGGTATTGTTGAGGCCCGGCCATTGTGCGTTGTTAGCAGAAGGCGGTGTCATCGATGGGAAGATCCCTGTCATTGGAGTTCGACAGATAACTATGCCTGTGAAGCTTACCTGGAAAGTAGTTACAAGAAACATTTATTTAGACATGCCAACAAGTAAGCTTAT
>JAODUI010000027.1:144039-155721 GCA_027563995.1 Papilio gigon
AATACACGTTCCGCTATAAATGACGTAGTACTTTTAATCTCACCACATTGATATACACACACTGCTGCTGCACTTATATTCAGTTGGGCTCGGTGACTTCAGACTTGCTCGTCGACGGAATGACGTCGACTTGAGAGAGTACCTGATCGAGATGCAGCTCGGACAGCGAGACCTCGAGCAGCGGCACGTCGGAGTCCAGGCAGTCGTCGATGACACACAGCGTGGCGCACTCCGCGCTCACCTGCCCCAAACACGCCGCCTTACGTCTCAACACCCTACATTGCTTACTTTTATATTTTATATTTTATTTGCCACCACACGATCAGACAGTTCAAATAAAATATGTACAAAGTTCTGTATTGTATTATCTGGCAAAGCGCACCTCAACCGCGGCGAGTGGCCACACGGCCGGCGACTGAGAGGACGGAGGCTCGGGCGGCGCGGCGGGCGGGCCCTGCGCGGCCCGCGCCCAGCGCGCCGCCAGCAGCCGCGGGGCCGCGCCGTCCGCGGCGCGCATGTACTCGCTATTAGCGGGCGCGTCGCGCTCCCCCGCCGCCTCGCCATCCGGTGTGCCTGCGAACGTTTGTATAAACATAGGAGATAGCGACCACGTTCAGGTATAGAGCAAAGAGCAGAGGCGCGGGTACCGGAGAGCGCGGCACGCGCCTGCGCCGGCAGCGAGTGCAGCATGGCGGCGAACATGCGCATGTCGTGGTAGGACAGCCGTAGATGCAGCGTGCCCATGGACACCTGGCCACACACACACGCATGATTCATGAAGACGCGCCACTGACATGTAACTAAAAGTAAAACTTAATAATAGTGCATGAAGCAGTGTCGTATGCAGAGCGAGCGATGTTACGTGGAGCAGGCGGTCGGCGTCCAGGTGGGCGTGCAGGTTGGCGGGCTCGACGATGGCGAGCGCCGTCTCGTCCTCCAGGCCGAGCACACACGAGAACACCTCCAGCCCGCTCAGCTCGCACGACACCGGCCGCGCCGCGCCCCCCGAGTAGCGCAGCACCGTCGTGCTCTGTCACACACACCACTCTTCTGACACTTCTTTCGGTGGCAAGTCTCCTCAAGGTAAGGCTACTTACAGCTTAAGGATTACCATACATACGAGCACATACCACAACGTCAGACATTTGACTAACTAATAGCCCGGCCTTTGTACTGTTAACTTCTCAATTCTTCTGTGTGTTATACTGTATGTATATTGTACGTGTGTTATATCTCGAAACTAACGCACTTTCAGTATAACTGCATTGGTATCCCAAATAGAGGCGTCCTCCACCAGCACCAACTGCGAGTCGGTCACGTTGAGCTTGAGCTCCACCGGCCCCGCCTCGGCCGTGCCCTGCGCCCCGCCGCCGGCTCCGCCCAGACACACTCGGCACGCCTCCTCTCTGAAACAGCAAAGGATTGATGACGACTTGTCGAAAATAGCATAGCGAAAAGCGCTGTCCACTTACAGGTACATGAGGTCAGGGTCGGTGGGCGGTAGCGGCGGCTGCATGATGAACTGGTTGGCCGCCTCCCACCAGTCCAGGATGGCCATCAAGCGCATGTTGTTGATGAGGATCGTATAAGCAGAAGAATCTTGACGCTTTCTGTACGCAATCAATATTATGATGAACGAATGAATTATAGCCGACGTGGCACTAATCCGACTCGGGTAGACAGATTAAATACGACAAGTATCGGCGTGCGCACCTGGCGTGCACCTCGGCCTGCACGCTGTGCCGGTGGTCGGGCAGGGGCTGCACGATGTGGCTGAACACGTTGCCGCGCCGGTTGGCGGGCTCGCCGGCGTACCGCACGTCGCTCACCAAGATCTCCTGGCAACAGCACGATGCAAACGGAGCTTCAAAATGGTGTACGTTCGTCGTGGCTACATGCCGTAGTACAAGGCGTGCGGGCGGGGGCGGGGCACCTGCGACACGAGGTCGACGTCCTGGCCGAGGTCGGAGTAGGTCTCGAGCAGCAAGCGCGACTTAATGAAGTTGACGCAAGCGAGCGGGCCGGCCGCAGCCGCCAGCCGCAAGCGTACGTCCTGCAGGTCCAGCTTCAGCGACCACGTCGTCCACACCTAAAGATTTGAATGCTCGTGTGCTCATTATTTGATCAGGTTATGCGTATGGAAGCGTTCAAGTTTCGCCATCTAACTTACCAGTTGTTGTTGTGAAGTATTTGAAGTTTGAGCGGCGGGCGAGACGGGCGCGGTGGGCGTGGCGGGCGAATGGGGAGGCAGCAGGTCTAGGCAGGGTTCGCCCAGGTTGTGCGTGAGCACCCCCCGCACCAAGCGATACTGCGCCGCGTCCAGCGCCAGCTCGAGCGTGGTCAGCGTGCCCTGCACGCTCGTATCGGGCACTGTCAAAGAAGTCACAAGCACTGTCTAAGCACCTATGAGAATGGAATAAGTAGTAACTGGTGTAAGGAATAAGTCAAGAAATTATGGACTACAGGTATATGCATCTTTGTTGACAAATAAATATAATTGAATCGACAGATTATTATAATAATATTAAAAGCTAATAGAGACCATTGTGCGTGTCGCTAAGGTTGTGCTCGATGCGCAGCGAGAAATTGGCGGGGGCGGGCAGCAGCGGCGTGCCCGCACGCCCCGCCCCACAGCAGCGCAGCGTCACGCCCTCCAGCCGCACCTCACGCACGTCTAGCACCTCGCGCTCGCCTGCGCACGCACAGCGTCAACACCAAGAAATGAATTTTAACTGTTACTAGACATGCTTCGAATTTTACTTAAGCTAATAGTGAGAGATACAATGTGTTGTATGGCTAAAACAGCGTAATACTGCTATTATTGTGTAGAAAAATCTATCAGTAAGCTAAACGCACGTGCGGTGGGGTCGGTCAGCGTGCTGATGGTGCCGGGGTCGCCGGCGCGACGAAAGCAGTTGTCGAGGTGCAGCAGGTGCAGTTGCGCGGCCAGCGCGGCGCGGCTGCGCCCCGACACCGGCAAAACGATGAGCGGCGCCGCGCACCGAAGCCGCAGCCGCATACGGTCCGTACGCGTGGACGCCACGGCAGATGTCACCTGGGGTATCGTCACAATTTACGTAATTTCGGAAGTAATTATTAATTTTTGTCGCAGTTACGCCTGATCTATATCAGAACATTACTCCAAGTGATACAAATAGAAGTTGTTGTTCAAAAGAAATAGACCGAAGCAGTGCGTGCTTGTATCGACATATCTCGATCGAGGAATGGTTTCAGGAAGTGTTAAAGCATGCGCCGTGGCGACTCACCTTCCTGCGCGCCTGCACGATGACGCGGCGCAGCAGGCTGAAGTCGCGCGCGAACGCTTGCAGCTCGAGCACGAAGCGTTTCGTGTGTACGTACGTCAGTGGGCCCATGCGCACGCTGAGACTCGTCTCGTGGCCCGCCGCCGCCGCCTCCGCCGCGCTCAGCCTACGGGCAGGCAACGCTCTCTGGCACTCACACACTACACCGTTTCTCATCACTATTTGTCTCGTCTTGCAGCGCTTCTCGCAAGACGAACGGCGAGAGAGAGGGGCGGCTTGCATAGCTATCCTAGGCCTACCGTGCTCGGTTGTACCTTCTGTAATCGAGGGCGAGCGCATGGCGGGCGCGCGTGCGCAACCTGTGCGCGTAGGGCGCGGCGCGCGGTGCCAAATCGACGAGCGCGAGCGCATCCAGCGTGGCATGCACTCGGCGCGCGCCGTGCCCGCTGCGCGTTCGCACGTGCGCGCGCGACACGAGCGCGCGGCACGCGTCGCCGCGCCCACCCACCACCACCACGGACAGTGAGCGCACCAGCACCTCGGTCTCCGTCAGCGCCGCGCCGTCGCCGTTGCCCCCGACCCCGTCGGCGGCTGTGACAGGTAGTGCGAAGGAGGCGACCGGGTATTATTTAAGTGTAGGAAAGCCATGAATGACCAAATAAAGGCAATAATATAAGAAACATGTTACTATATTTTTAAACATTTTTACAATATATTGACCTGGACGAGAGGGCTCGGCTGCGGGCTCCGGGGCCTGCTCGTCCCCTGCCACGCCGAAGAAGTCCAGCACAGCCACCCAGCTGTCTATGCTCAGAACCAGCTTTAGGCAGTTAAACTCCACCTTAGTTTGCTTCGATACCTGTTTTATACGATTTAGGTTAAATAGTGCACTAGCGACATGTTCGAGGGAACCCCAAATTGACTGAACGATCGAGTGGTATCTGGCGCGTTGACCAAATCCTTGTACGAAGGTACCTGATCAAATCTGTCGTAAAAGTGCGGGTGTTGGGAGTCGCGCGTGTGCATGCACACCCACACCAAGTTGTCGGCGCCTGCGCGCGCGCCCGCCTCGGCCTCGCCGGACAACTCGAACGTGCTGTCCGAATCCGCCTGCTCGGGCGGCTCGAGCGGGTCGCGGCCGCCGGCGCCGGCGGGCCCGGTAGGCTCGGGCGAGCAGGGCGGCGTTGCGCCGCACTTGCTCTGCGTCTTCTCTAGCTTGTCTCGGCCGCGCTGTCAGAGACAACGTCATTATTTTTCAATCTTTACACTTTTTTTACTCATTGTACGCATCCGCTGACCGCAGGCCGCCATGTGTCCGGTCCTCGCGTTATGACGGTGCCGTTATGGTTTGCTCGCTGTCGTCGGTCGAGTCGTTCGTATCACATGGAACAAGTTTTGTGGCGCACAGTCGTCATGTTCCATATATCTCAATTGGTGGTGATATCTAAATCTACTCTCTCTTGCAAGATGTTTTTAGGACCCAATAAAGTTGACATGATGCAGTTGGCACCTCTGTATTGGCGACGTCAGGTTTATTGATAGCGGCGGGCAGCGAGGCTGTGAGAGGCTTCATGTAGTGCAGCGGCACAGGGCGCGGCGCGCCGAGGGGGCCGGGCGCGCGCACGTCGGGGCACGATTTGGACAGGTAGAGGGACTTGCGAGGCGCGGGCGGCGAGTGCGAGGCGAGCAGCACGCGGTGCCGCGACTCCGGCTCCTTGGTTAGGTCCTCCATCGTCACCGAGTGCAGCGACACCTGTCGAGTGCGGACAAGGAACGCATTACCCGTGGCGGCCTTCCCTATCGCTTCTGTTACTGAGGAACGAGAAGACCAAATGTAACCTGCAAGTCGGTCTCGTGCGGGCGCAGGCGGTGATAGGTGAGCGCGAACTCGCGGAAAATAAGCGCCACCAGACTGCGCTCGCCGCCGCCCAGGTCCGCCCGCAGCTCCACCGCCAGCTCCGACACCTCGAAAGACACTGAACGCCCACCGCACACATCATAGCATCATGTACCATTGTTCCGCGATACTATTTCGTCAAATTAAATATATTAAGTACCGGTGAGGGTGGCGTGCGAACGGGGGCGCGGCGCACGCGGCTCGGATGCGCGCTGCGGCGGCGGCACGGCCAGCACGGCGGCGCGCAGCTGCGGGTCCAGTCGCAACGTGGGCACCGCCGCCTCCACCAAAGCCGGCACGGCGCCCGGCGTCAGCGCGCTCCCCTGCGCCGAAGCCGCGTGCTGCAGCCGCACGACATATTCAAACATTCACATGTAAATTTTTCCATGTCAAGTGCCGGGGAATCATTGCACTAATGAGAGCTTAAGATAAGGTACCTCCATTTCACAGGCCGTTTGCGAATGTACGTCGTTGTGCGAGGCGTCGCGGTTGTCGGGGTCGTCGGGAGCGGAGGGGGCGCGCGCGGGCGCGGGGCTCGGCGCACGCGCATCGAGGTGTGCGGAATCGGCTACCCAGCGCAGCGTGTCCAGCAGCTGCTCGTACTGCTCGCGGCTAGCGGACACCTGCAGCGCGCCCACCACCGCGCCGCTCACGTCGCACTGCACAATGCACATAGTACACATGTCTCGCAGCGGGCGGGCGGCTGATAGGCTGGTAGGCTGATAGGCAACGCACGTGGGGCAGCTGGTTGCGGTCGTGCAGGTCCACCGTCAGCTGCAGCGCGGTGTCGTGCAGCACGGGCCGACCGTGCGCCACGTCGTACACGGCGCCCATGCTATCCGCCGACAGCGGCTGCCGGCGCAGGCGCTCGCCCACATCCAACTGCATGCGCACGCACACACACAAACAAACACCGGACATTTTGAGTAAACATCACATTTTATTATATAAAATAGTTTTAGTTCTATTTTGGATGTACAAATTAGCATAAAAGAAAGAAGTGGTACTGACGGAGGCGAGCGAGATATCGCGCACGCTCACGCTGTACTGCGTGTTCCGCGGCGCGCCGGGCCGGTTGGTGAGGCTCATGCGGCCCAGATGAGCCACGAACACCTGCACAGAACGTTCGTGTTTCATTTCCAGGGTTCAATTACACAATAAGTTAGATTTAAACTGTAGGCGAGAGACGTTACCTGTGTGCTGTGCGCTGTGCGGGGCACCACCACCACCGGCGATTGCAGCTCGATGTCAACTCTGCGGAAAAGATGCCGTCAGCGGCACTTCGGCACACGCGACATGACACATGGACTTCTATCATCTGGTATAAGGTTACCAACGAATTATCTAAATTGCGGCGTACTCAGTGACACTGCACCTGTACATCGCTGTGTTATATGCAAGGGCATTCGTACGCACGTGAGCACTATGTGACCGCGAGCGTCGGGCTCGTCGAGAGAGGGCGCGGCGGGCTGGGCGTGTGCGGGGGGCGAGGCACCCGCGGACGCGGTGCGGCGCCGCCCCCACGCCTCTGCCGACTGCGCCAGCCGCGGATTGCCGTATAGTGAATCACCCCTGTCGTGCATACATTTTTACTACAACTTCTTTGGCTCCAAATCTAATAATTAATGTATACTATTATACCGGGGACTTGGGTGCACCAGGCCGATGGCCATGTCTGCGGCGGCCGCGCGGATGGAGCGCGCCAGGTTGGCCAGGTACTGCTTGAACTCGGTGAGGCACGACTGCAGCTCGCGCAGCAACGCGCCCGATTGCGTGTACCACACGCTGGCCACCCGCAGCGACACCGACGCCTCCACCACTGCAAACGAACTCATTCTCTCCATTTCTTTGTAGAACTGTACGCCGGACGCTATGCAGAGTCTACACTTCTTTAAAATAAACTACGGACCCGTGGCGTCAGGGGTGTCGCCGGGCGAAAGGTTGCGCGTGACGGTGAAGAGAAGCGCCTTGTCGTCGGGTGCGGGGGGGGAGTGGGGTTCGCGGGGCTCGCGCGGCAGCTGCGCGCGGCCGGCCGCCAACACGCGCGTGTGCACGCCGGCGCCCTCGCACAGCGACACCACCTGCACGCCGCCCAGCGACCCGCCCACCTCCAGCCGCCGCGCCGCTGCACACACACACACACAAGTTGCCGACGCCCGCGCGTTGCCGGTCGCACGCGCCGGGAGTGCTACGGACCGAGGGTTGCCTGTATGCGCGCCTCGCCGACGGTGGCGGTGGCGATCTTCCTGGCGACGAGCGCGCCGTCCAGCACGGCCGCGCGCAGCAGCAGCACGCCCAGCCGGTGGAAGTCGAAGGTGATCTCCGTACGCACCGCGCGCTGCTCAACCGACAACATACTTTATGGAATAACTGTGCAAATCTTTTATTACAATTTTTTTTTACATATTTACATTAATAGAAAAGAAATCCAATAGAATATTTCCATAACTGAAAAAATAAACAAAAACAAAATAAAAACCCCTTTCTTGATATAAAATGAATAAAATTATTTTCTCTTTACATTACAAAAATAATCCCTCAAACATTTAAAATTAAAAATAAAATTACTCTTTTTTGTATAAACAAAACTCTTTTCTTTATAGGTATATGACGGCGCCTTACTAGCGCCATCTATGAAATAGTGGGTCAAGGTGGACAACTGTCGGGCTAGCGGAGCGACGTGTGCGGGCGTCGCCGTGTTGAAGCTGTCTTCGAGCGAACAACGGCGGCAGCGGACGTACCCCGGCGAAACGCTTGTATCCCAAAACTTTCATTGAAAAGTGATCCAAAATAATTTATTATTGATTTTGTGTAATAGAAAATTCCGGCCGATTCTGCCATGGACGGAGAACCGTCCACATATATAACAACAATAAATAAAACAATGCAACGGCCACCCGAGCGCCCGGCGGGCCTGCTCCGGCTCGGCTCACAAACAAATGGCCCGTTCCAGACGCACAAATTGTATTGACACGTCACATGTTTTTATATAACGTATATTTAACGTGTATTTTTTAATCTAAATTTATTTTAAGGATTTATGTCCGTCGAGGACGCGCCGATCCCGTACTGCCTATGACGCTGTATCCCCTCGGTTTAGGAAACCGCCGCGCTCGAGCTCGGCTCCGATAAAATAGTTAAACCTAGCCCAACGTCAGCCGGGTTGAGCCCCAACTTCTCAAATAACAGGTCGCGCTCCCGCCTGTTCCTCTGAGCCCTCAAGCTTTCTGCAACTCTCACAAGCAGGCCGTCCATACAATATTTAAGACTAAATTTTTTGCGTTCGATGTTTTACAGCGACTATTTTATCGTTACTTGTAATAAATACGCCTTCTTTGTTTCAAATGAGGGTTTCTTAATTATTAGTTATGTTTATTTATTTACCTGCGGGGGCTCCTCCGCATCCGGCCCAACGATGGTGTCTCGGGCGTGGGAGGCGTGGCGTGCGGCGCGCGGGGCGGGGCCGGGCGACGCAGCGCGCTGCTCGTGCGGCGGCCGCGGGCCCAGCACGCGGTGTGCAAACCCTATCAACTCCACAATCGTCTCCTGGTTGGCTGCACGAACGACACACACCTATGAGCACTTAAAGTTACTTCTTACTTTTCATTGTGGACATTTTGTATTAACTTTTAATTATACTTGTACTCGATGAAATACAGACAGCATTTTGTGACTCACCAATTACGTCCAAATTGTTGAACAAGATATTGGCGATTCTCAGGTCTTCGGAATCTCCGTCGCCTTTCACGAGGCATATTTCGACGGCGATAAGGGCCTCGGTGTCGACAAGGCCGGGCGCGCTCCAGCCGCTGCCGCCGCCCCAAGACGCGCCCGCCGCGGCGCCGACGGGCCACGTGAAGGCATCCGACATGTGCTCTGTGTTGGCGAAACCGAACGGGAGACCAGTCGTACAATTTGGCGTTGGACTTCTTTGTCCTAATTCCTCAGAGTCTAAAACAAAGTTAACTGTACTGTAAAAACCACTGCCCGTAAACTATACACTTCTTGGCGGTTCAAGGTCACCCGTGTGCCGTTTAGTGACCGCTTCGCATCCCTGCGCACCCTTTACATATGGCATACGGCCACCTCTGTACCACAATTTCTTTTAATCTAGTGGTTTTAAAAATATTTAAGCTTAGGTACCGGGGAACGAGCCAGGGCCGGTGGAAGGGGGCGGCGCGGCACGCCTCAGCGAGCGCAAGGCGTGGCGCAGCGCGCGCGGCGTGGGCGGCGCGGGCGCGGCGCGGCTGTCGGGCGACGCGGGTGATGTTGGCGACGTGGGCTCCGAACCGCGGATGCTGCCTGACGCGGTATCCATTCTGCATCATTTAATAATTTGATTTTTTAAACGTATGGTAACTTACAGGAAGAATGTAATTACGTGAAGGCGATTGTGTATAGTTAATGGAATGTTTAGCGGCTCGTTGAAGCGGAGTACGTAAGTGACGGAAGACATTATAGGGAAGCCATTGTCCCGATGTGGATTGGCACAGGTCGCAGATGAATATGAGATCGTTCGGATCGCTCACCCCACGTGTTTGTGGCTGGCGACGAGTAGCTCAAAGTCTGGCCCGTAGGTCTGCAGAGCGTCCACCAGCAGCAGCGAGTGCACCGACAGCGAGAGCGAGAGGTCGCAGGGGCGAGCGTTAAGCGCCGCCTTCACGCCGCACACCTGCACCTCGGCGATGCTGCGCCCGCGCGACTGCACCTGCGCACGCGGAACGTGCCCCACGTATATGGCGCTCGCGTCTCGAAATTGTCCACAAACAGATCCTTGCCGAAGAATACCTCGAGTGACATCTGGTCAATAGCGAACTGCAGCATGAACAGAGTGGCATTGTTGTGCGCAGACAACTCCGAACGTTCCGTGTCCGAGCTCAGGCTGCTCTCGTCCTCCTCCTCCGCCCCCTCCTGGCTCGGGGACTCGCGCCTGTGCAGGTACACGGAGATGGTACAAAAGGGAATCGCTTTATATTGGTGTCCGGGCTAGAGGTGGACTCACGCCGGGTCGGGCAGGCGGCAGCCGGCGGCGACGGCGCGCACGGCGGCCAGCTTGTGCTCGCTGAGGTGCACGACGAGCGCGGGCAACGAGCCGCACAGCGTCGCCGCAGGGTACTGCGGGTCGCTCGTGTGCACCACGCGCCGCTCCGCCTGGTATGATATTTTATTTATCATCATCAGCATCGTCATATTAGCCACACGACGCCATTTTATTTATATTAGTAGGTAATTAATTTTAAAGAACTTAGGAATAACCACCTGCTCGCACACTAACATTGTCGGTGAACCACCAACCTGTAGCGATATGCTGAATCTGTCGAGTAGATGAAGAGCCGACGTGGTCTTGGTGTGTGCGTACTTCCAGTTGTCTTTGGCGCGCCCCACGAGGATCTGCAGGTCGCTCAGCTCGATGTTATACCTGCCGCAAGCAACGATCAGGTTAAGTAAGAAGCGCAGGGAGGGAGTTGGATAAGACCTCGGTGCGAGCGACCTGTCGTATAGGCTGGTATGGAGGTTGGCGGCGTCCAGAAGGCGCGCGGACGGCGGCGGGTCGGGCGGCGACGCGGGCGACAGCAGGCTGCCCGGCGGCGTCGAGCACGGCGTCATAAACATCTCTGTCGACAAGAGATAACGTCGACCTTGAAATTAATTGGGCGATATTGAAGTGGCGCCTCCAGACAGCTGGCAGCCGGCAGTCGGCGATTTACATTTTGATTACCATCAACATTGATTGTATCACCTTCGTCGTCGTCCGGGGCGGGGGCGGCGGCGGCGGCGGCGGCCGGCACGGGGGCGGCAGGGGCGGGGGGCACCTCTTCAGTGAAGTGCGCGTTGGCGAGGCGGAGACGGCCAAAGTCGACGAGCAACACGGCGGTGCTCCGCGCGCTCAGCTGCTCCACGAACAGGATCTGCGGCGCAGACACATCCAGCTCCACCTGCCACGACCGCCGCTCGCCCTGCACACATCGAATCACGAACCATGCCACAACTTGTCTACTACTGGTAATACGTAAAACTGGCAGTGGCAGGCCGTGTACCGGGTTCGCGCGCAGCAAGTGCTCCCAGTGTGTAAGAAGGCGCGCGCGCGTCTGGTCGCGTACATGCGCGATGGTACGGTGCGGCCCCCACGGCGCCGCCACGAACTGCTGCGCCCAGCGCGCCGCCGCCGCGCAGTACACCACCTCCAGCGACATGGACTTCACCCACAGCCTGCGCACACAACCGCCCGTACAGTGCCCGCGACGAGCGCGCCGCCAGAAGGACCATATGACCAACATGTCATGTTAACACTTTAATGTCTTTTATTTTACACCACACCAAGAGTTTTGGTAACATAAGGATTATATATATCATTTTTCATTTAATTCCGCAAAGCTAATTAAAGTGTACGCCTGTAGGGCTTGATTACATTAATTATTTAACAGTTTTTACTTGTAGTCACAGTTGAGGCCGAAGGGGCGCTTCTCGTAGGAGAGCTGGAAGAGGGGTTCTGCGGGGCCGGGCGGCGCGGGCGGCGCGGGC
>JAODUI010000027.1:155821-177994 GCA_027563995.1 Papilio gigon
TATATCTGATGGTGACGGAATATTTTTATCATTAATTGGAACAGAATCAATTAAATCTTCAAGATCATCTCCGAACATGGGCCGGGCGGCGCGGGCGGCGCGGGCGCCTGCTGCGCGCGCCACCACGCCGCCGCGCTGGCCGCCGCATTCATGGCGCTCAACCCCTCGCGGATCATACCCTGTCGAACCGCTTTGCACTCACACCTACTATTATACACTGCGCGATTGCTAATTCAAATAATTTAGTGCTATAAGTATATGATATTTAGATTTGGTCGACTGTGGAACCTGCGGCGCGACGAGCACGGGGAACAGCGTGCCGGGCGTGATGCGCTCGCGCAGGCAGACGGCGCCCAGCGACACGTGCAGCGCGTGCGAGCCTGTGCGCGGCCTCGTCTCCACGCGTACGCACACGCTCGAGAACTGTAACTCCACGCCAGCAGCGCCCCCGGCCCAGCCCCCGGCGTCCTCGCCCGCGCCATCCGTCTTTGACGCACTCCTACTACATAAAAATTGTGACTTCACAATTTTTTACTACAATATGTAAATAAAATCTGTCAACATTTAGTTCGGCGAACTAAGACGTTTCATTTGAGAGAAAAGAAAAGAGGCCTACTTGAGTTCGCTTTGGTCGTCGGGCTCGGTGGCCAGGTTAAGGGAGCCGCGCTCCAGAGTGAACTCGAACAGGCCGAACACCGTGTCACGCCGCAGCAGCGTGTTGTCGTCCAGCGAGTCTGCGATCACGTCCAGGATCTCCTCCTCGAGGCGGGGCTCGGTGGGCGCGGCGGGGTGCGCGGGCTGCGTCTGCGGCTGCTCGAGCCCGCCGCCCGGCGTGTCGGTGGCCGTCGGGGCGTACCAGCCCCACCACAACGGAAACCAGCGCACGAGCACACTGCGCCCCGAGCTCGCCTGCGCTTCCTCGGGCGTCGACGCGGGGCTAGCTATGGGCACTTTGCGCATCGCCACCTGCGGGTACGAACGAGCGGTGTAAATACGACTACCATCTTAACTTACAAAGAGAAAAAGTTGACGGTGTCGTTACCTCACGCAACGGCTTCAAAACCGACATCGGAGTGTCCCACTCGAACTCATCCTTGATAGCCTTCTTGTCCGGCGGCAGCGTGGCGGCCGGGTTGCTCAGTATGCCGAGGCAGATGTCGACGTACAGCCGGGTGCGGCGCGCCCGCTCCGCGCACGTCGCCCATGTCGGCTTGGGTTCCATCCCTGCAAGGTGACAAAGTGCAGCATGTAGCAGAGGCCGTGGAGCTGGACGATTCCAGGTCAGTGAGCGAGCGCGGGAACCGACAGCGGTGGTGTGGCGCGTGGCAGCGCAGCGCGTACAGCCACCAGGCGCGCGCGTGACCGCGCACTGGCACGTCGGGGCGCAGCGCGCGGAACTCGCGCAGCCGCGCGATCCGCTCCAGCCCCAGCATGCACCCGACTACTTCGCTATACTGCCTCTGGAAATGAAATCATGTCATGAAGATGATTCGCCGATCACCACACATTTTTCAACTGCTAATGTAAGTAAAACACAAAATGTGTTGTCCGCACGGAGGTGAGGTCGAGCTGCACGCTGGGTAGCGTGAGGTGGCAAGCGAGACGCGGGCGCGCGCGCGAGCGCAGCGGCTGCTCGCAGCGCTCGCGGCGAACGCGCGCGCGCGCGGACGCCGGCGCGGACAGGTACCGGTGCTCGCCCAGCCACGTGGCGCGCATGCGCTCCTACAGGCCAGTAATCATAATATATATCATTATACATATCATCTATCATATATATCGGCGCATTCGGTCGTCGGCTTCTGCAGGGTGAACATCAGATTTGTGTCTATTCTGTGAAGATTATGGATAGCTACAATACTGAAGATATTAGTGTCTTCAGCCAGACTGACGTCACTGTTTTTAAATCAACCCTGGCTGAGCTGAGCCGTCATATATCATACATAATATTTCACAACGAAAGAGAACTACTAGTTCCTACTAATTTCTTACGACTTAAGGGTCGAATTACAAGTACATAATAACATTGTGACTGACGGTCAATTGTGCGAGCGTGCAGTTGGCCATCATGGCGGCGGGCGGCATGGGGTCCCAGTACACGGCGAGCTGCTGCAGCTCGAGCAGCTTGAAGGAGCAGTCGGCTTCAGCCAGCAAGGTGAATCCGCGCACCCAGTTAGCGTCGCACGACTCCGCCGTCAGCGACTGCACCGTCAGCCCGCACGCGAACGTCTGCGGCGCGCATGTCACCGTATCCTCGTACCGGATGTGCACGTCAGTCAACTTCAACTGAAATCACATTTGTCAAGAGTCTCAAGGATGGAGTCGATCTTGGCGAACGGGGACGAGGCGATGTGGTCACCTGCAGGTTCTCGACGATGTTTGCGAGCAGGCCGGTGCCGTAGCTAAGCCAGGAGGAGTAGGAGGCGGCGTAGTAGCCAGCGTCACGTGCCTCGTGCTCGGCGCGCCATTGCGCCTCTAGCGCGTCCAGCAGCGCCGTCTTGCGCTCGTGCGCGATGTGCGCCTCCACTGCGCTGTCCCACTGTAACAACCGCCACCACCATCTTGGTATTGAGCCTGCTGCTTGAAGAAAGCCACCATTAAAGGATGGAATAAACTCCTGATAATTAAGCAAAGTATTGTAAATGACATAAACAATCCAAACACAAAATATGTACACATTGATACAACTATAACATTATATGGAATTGTAAAAGGATATATAAATAAACAAACATAATGACAAGGACATGTTTGTAATCAATCTTTGTTCAGACATTTTATTTAAATTATCAACATGTCCAATTAATCTTATCAGGGCAAAGCAAAGTTCAAGAGCGGAGCCAGAACATGGATAAGCTATTTTGTTTCCTATCTTATCCATGAAGTAGGCAGCGCAATGCGCCAGCAGTGCTGTGCACGCAGCAGACAACTAGCTATGTTTCTTTTTGAACTTTTTCAATGTTATAATCCTTGGACAAGACAGAGCTATTTATTCTTATTTTACATTTATTTTTGAGTTAGAATAACCATCTTTGGTATAACATTAATTATAAAACAATTTATTGGCCCAATTCCAATTGTTTGTTCCCCAGCTGCCGCGACGTGCGCCACACAGAGGACACGGCGTGTTAAATTTAGATACATGGATAAATCTTGTTTGCGTCCAATGTAACTATAAACATGATGTTAGTCCATTTATGTTGTAGATTTGTACATCATCTTAAATGTGATTTTTTATTGCAAGGCAAATATAAATTGGTGTCTGATTACTATGTTAAAAAACATACCTCATCTAGGTTGACTGGTGAGGCAACTAGGTAAAGGTTCTCAATGGCAATGAGCCACGGTGCAGACCGGATCTGGCGCACTGGCACCTGTAGCTGTACTTTACCAATGAACCCAGCCTTGATCTCCACCGGCAGACCCAGGTGCCGCAGCGCATCTTTCTTCAATGGTAGATTCTCTAGTTCTACTTTGCCTACAATGTTAGATAGTGCCAGTGGTAAAACCTCATATACAGTATTTCTTTAATGAATAATAATCATCATCATTATCAGCCTAATGTGATCCACTGTTGATAGTAGGCCTCTCTCATCGATTGCTATCCAGTGCACTCATGCAACCCCGATCAAGTCATGGGTTCGTCGTGCGGCAGGCCTACCAACGCTGTATCAACCTGTCCATGGCCGCCAAAAAAATAATAATTTGAAGCAACTGAAAAATCTGTTACCGAATAATTTTACATTCGCTTATGGTCAAAGTTGTCGTACACGTACGTACATTTGAAACATCGCAAAAGTCTGATAAGAAAACCCGTTGATTTAAGTGATAAAAGGTGAATGTATGTAACGTACCAGACAATAAAGCTACGCTTAGTTGATCCGTATTTAAGTTCTCCACATACTTCCCAAGGTAATTGTTCAATACCCAAGCTACGAGTCCCTCCAACATCGTGCATTGTCAAGTTAAAATATACGCTAGTTACGGGTCTGTAATGAACATTACTTTCTCAACTAATGAAAATGTTTATACTTATAAATATAATGTGATTACAAAGTTTCCTCGTGCAATACGTATTCCCCTTTAAATCTCGATAAATTGACTACTTCATATTTCTTCAAATACTTTTAAAGAAATGGTAAAATTTGTTTTCCTTTGTTGACATGTGTCACAAAATATGACATAATACCAATTGGAAATTTGAGAGATGTAGATAAAGTCGGAAAAATATGACATCTGTTATTTTTTTACACTGATTGAGCTTATGCTTGACCGCTATTATTATGTCTTAATAACTAATAATTTATTAAACTAAATTTTTATACAAATTCGTTTAATGTCGTTAGTGAGTAGTGTTAATGTTGAAGTTCTTACCACTAGATATACTAGGATTGGCATAAGTACCCACACTTTAATTTTTCCAGGTCAAAGGAACACCTGAACATTCAATGTAAACATCTAAATATTTCTTAACGACAGTGATTTTTGACAAGCATATTGGAAATTTTGACATTGACTTATTTGTGCTTATTTGAATTTTGACAGCAGTGCATAATAAATGTAAATCTATCAATGAAAAGTTATAATTATAAATGAATATGATTTCGAAGAGACTGTAATTAGTTCGCGGTTTTGTTTGGTTTTTTCTTCTTAAAGCTTGACTTTCCTCATACAAAATGAAGTCAATGCATGCAATGAAAAGGTTTTGTGGAACATCCATGTTTTATGTCAATACTTGTTGTCATAAAAGACTATTAGAACTTCAAGTACGTCATAGTGTCTCCGTGGGAACTTTAAAGTTAAAAAAAGGAGTTCCGGATATAATCAGTATCCGTAACTTGGGTTTAGGACCAACGTCAAAGGATTTCGAGGAGCCTACACAGATATCCGGTCCTCTAACAAAAGTTCACGCCACAGAACTCGTCCTACATTTGAACGACGAAGAGAGGAAGGTACTGTTTAATGCGTTACAAGAGTATGAGTCAAATCGCATCAAAGAAGAATTCGAAGGTATTTTACTGTAAAATTTTTGACAACATATATTGATCAATGAACCTACAAAGTAATTTGTTTTGCTAGATAAATTAGCTGGGCAAAGATGGAGAAGTAAGCTTGGCAGACCTAGTAAAGTGCCGACTCTAGGTGATGTTGACCCCACAGGGACTTATTGCCCTGTCCCTGAAGATTGGCTGAAAAAGAAATATGGTTAGTTTGATTTTTACTACCTTCAATTTGACTGATGAAACACTGATGGAAATTGACCGACTGTTCATGATATTAACTATTGTTATTTTTAGCGGCCTCAGTACCAAAACCCACAACTAAGGAACTATTTCACTGTAAGTACATATATATAACCCTAGAAAGTTACATAAACAGCGCTCCCTTCTGCAATCACAAATGCAGGGTGAGCTTAAATTACATGCATGTCAGTTCTGATTGAAGCTAAGATGCAATGTAAGAGGTGGGATGCAAGGCTGTGTATCAATATTTGATCTGTGTTACAGTGTCCCTGGCAAACTCTATACCTTTTATCGGCTTTGGATTTTTGGATAATTTCATCATGATAATTGCTGTAAGTAATTTTTTCATAAATTGTGTGAATTGAAATGCTCATTTTGGCTATTGGGAGTGCTCGATGTGGCAGTGGTGGTGTCATATCATAAACTTTGAAGCACTTTATAGCCCTGCGAGTGCACTGTGTCCAACTGAACTTGTGCCTACTGTTTGTCTAAGTGTATGCTAGTAGTCTTAAATCGCAAACAGACACAAGTATGCACCTTATTGCAAAGAAAAGATACCTTCGTCGTAAATCTGCACTTGGAGAACACTCCCCGGGCAGCCTCGGCCAGCATCTGTATTCTCGGTGTAGACATATCGAGTGACATTCAGTTTCGTGCTCATTTGGAAAACAGGGCCAAGCTGGCTGTGCTCAGTAGGGTGAAATAGTATTTTCGGCCAGGCCATGCCCACAAACTATATTAGGCGCAAGTCCGGCCCCGTATGGAATACTGCTCGCACCTCTGGTCGGGAGCCCCCGAGTACCAGCTTCTTCCATTTGTGCGCATACAACGGAAAGCGACTTGAATTGTCAACGACTGACCTCTTACCGATCGGCTCGATCCACTGGCTTCCACATCTACCTTGAGGAGTCTTCCGAAGAATAATTTGGAACAATTCCTGATGGCGAGTTCCGTTATCGGGCGACAAGAAAGACAGCCAAGTACCATCCACACCATCTTGATGGCTGGCATTCCACAACAGTCCGGTTTTCGCACAACTTTCCGCCGCGCACTGCCGCGTTGTGGAATGGTCTGTCCTCGGCGGTATTTCCAAATCAAAACGTCCTTCAAGAAGCGAGCATACCTCTCTCTCAAAGGCCGGGAACTCACCTGGGATTCCTCTGGTATTGCAGATGTCCGTGCGCGTCGATGAGCGCTCTTGTGATCTAGCGGCACGTTTGCCCTGTTCTCGTATAAAAATATACACATTATTGACATGACTTGTTTTGTGATATATGATAAGTTTCGATATGATATGATATGACGCAGTGAGCTGGGGATGAAATGGTTACATTGCCATGATCTACAAAAGAATATAGCATAATGTCATCCTTGGAGCTTGCAGCGTAACAGTTTGTGTACAAAAAATGTTTCCAACATTGCCTTATGTCGTACTTGTAATAAGAATGAAACAAATTGTGTATGATCCAGTGACTGTGTGTGGGCAGGGCGACAGCATAGAGAGCAGTATGAGTGCGTACATAACGCTGTCCACAATGGCGGCGGCGGCACTGGGCAACACCTTCAGCGACGTGATTGGTATCGGCTCCTCGTACTACGTGGAGCGCGCGGCGGCGCTGCTCGGCCTCGGCGCGCCCGCGCTCTCGCCCGTGCAGCTCGACATGCCCGTCAGTCGACGCTTCGCCAACATGGTAACCCAGATCTCTGGACAAACCCGACACTCGCGTGACATTTCGGTGTAATTAGGCTTTGACGAGTTTGGTCATGTCAAGTGTTAGAATGAGACATTATTTGATATTTGAATGTGACGTATGCCAGGGCCGCGTGCTGGGCATCACCCTGGGCTGCTTCCTCGGGATGACGCCGCTGCTGTTCAAGGACGACGAGAAGAAGACGGACGCTAAAGATAAGTAAAGGTGAACATGGTCCCGGTGCCCGCGCGCTGCCACGTGGCACTACACCTTCAGGAATTGAATAGTTTATTTAAGAAGTAATAACTTGATTGTTTACATCAATTTCATAAATTAAATACAATTTATTACAATAAGCGTAACCTACACGTTTACTGTACAGCGCCGCGGTTTCATTGGGTTGTATCATATAAATATGTCGCAAAGAACTTGTAAATGTTCTTGCGCTCGTCTCGCGCGGCGCGCGGCCTTTCATCCAGAACTCTGTACAAGTCAAATTAGTCCTAGCTATTATATAGAAATGCACACGGCGCACGGCACACGGCACACCTGTCGCGCGGACTCGCAGCACACGTATGGAACACATCTTAATGATTTCATGTCCAAGTGTTGTCGTTGTAATTGATCTATAATAACTTGTTGTATGAAGTACGTCCTAGTTCCACAACTACTGACTCGACCTCGTCGGTTTTAAACGAATTTGTTCCTGCACAGTTCATCACTTGTCACCGATAGACGGCGTAATATTATTATATTAGATCTTCAATAGAAACATTGCCTTAGAACCGTGCACTTTGTAGGAGTTATTGCACTCTGGCTCGCCCCGCGCCGCGCGTGCCGCGTGCCGCGTGTCTGCGTGTCTGCGGGGCGAACACGAACAATATATTTGATTCACAAATAATGATTTAGTGAATCTTAACGTAAGAGCTGCCTCTGGTATCGAGTCCATTCTCGTACTTGCAAGGTGCGCGTGCGCGTGCGCGTGCGCGCGGCGCACCGACGTACGTCTTCTGCGTGGCGGGCAGCTACATACACGATTTAAGAAGCATTTTAATTAACCTCGATTTGATAGATTTAGTTTTTAGTTGTTTTGACGGCTGGTGATTTATTAATCTTTGTATCATGAAACAAAACGTTGTTGACATTTTCTGATTTTGATGTGCACTAATTATTTTTTTTATTTATGGTGTGATTTAATTATTAAAATAATATATGTAGGGTTTAGTTAATCTTAGCTATGGAAACTAATAAGTTATTATTTATAGTTAAGTTTTAATGTATTTTTGTCGCAAGCACATAGTGAAGCGCAACACTGCTAGCCAGCTGCTAGCTGTTAGCTGCTAACCAGCTGCTACAAATATTCAATATGTTTCAAACGTCGCTTATCCGGTCTGAATATTTTTTTATAAGAATTTGAATGTTTTTTTTTGTGAAATGAAGTAGTTTAGTGCAGCAAGGTGTGGGGCGGCGGTCACGCCTCGTGTCAATAAAAATGCCAGTAATTTTATCATGCAAATGCATTATTATCCATAATATAAAAGAAGTGTAGCTCACCGATCACCGAGCTGTTGTCTCCTGGTGATGACTAGTCAGTCGGTCTTTCTGGTTCATAACACTGAAACAAATATGGGTTGTTCTGTAACCGACAGTTCCTTTCATTTGTAAATATATCTATTTCATTGAATACTTTATTTTTATTATTACCCAGCGCCCAGCGCACACTGCTACATCACACATCAGTAGCGAAGAGAATTATTAGAATACGTCCTTTTCAAGCAGCTCACTTGTCTGCTGGCCTCGAACTGCGCTCCCCGCGACTACTGCGCTGGCGGTGTATCCGCTGTGCCGCGCCGCCGAGGTATATACCAACAGCTATGTCTATATTAAATTATCAATAAGTGAAGATCGCTGTCAAAATGAACGTGCGGTCGACGCCGCGGCCAGCCGGCACACGGCGACGCGCGCGCGTGTACCGCAAGCGTGCCATCGCTGTCGAGGTTATTGTAAACGTATTAAATACTGCAAGGTAAATACAACACACACTTTTGCTTTCAAAGATTTTAATTCCAATGTGTTTTAATAATGTGTAGAGCGGAGTGCGCAGAGGCTACATATACACCGGTATGCACTAGTTGGTATGTTTATAGGCAGGTGAGCGGCGGCGGCGCACCGCCGCGGCGGGGGCCTGCGCAGCGGTGCGACACCGAAGCTTTACAAAATGGACTCAAAAGTTTTTACAAACTTAAACTTATACTTTATTAATTTTAGAAGCGTATTTGATTTAAAATTGCTTAATTTGTGCAATTGGTCGATGCGCGCCGGCGCGCGCCTGCCGCCGCCGGCCGCCTCGCACTGAGATCCTCATTTATTGTGCACCCGTGAAACTTCGACCGTCAAGTGAAGCGGGTTACATGTGCAAGAGAACGCAAGATAGCATGTTTGCGACACGTTAAGAAAACTGTAACAAAACCAGCAGTTTATTGTTTCAGTTCATACTCACGGGAATCTCCCGCCAGCCACAGTTGCCAGCGGAACAATTCAAATTACATAAAACGTATTTACTTAATAGCAAATTAAAATCACTAAAGCAACACGTGTCGCGGCACGACACAGCTCGCGCCTGCGCGTGCTTCAACGAGCTATTTAGTATCGTCTGCGGCCAGCAGTCCGATGAATTTGCCAGAGCAGGGATCGTGTCGGCAATACAGGCGAGCATCGCAGCCAGCTCCGAGGTGATCCTGTAGGTCGGCTGCTACCGGCACATTGCTACCTCCACGCGGCACGGCCACTCGTGACGACCGGGGGAGACACAATTGCTTTAAGACGACACGATCACCGGTGCGCCGTCCTTGCCCGCCTCTGGTACCTAAGTTTACGCCAGCGTTGCCGAGCTCACGCTGTTGGAAACAATCACATAAACCCGAGATATGTGTTCGCCCGTGAACTCGCTCGACACCAGCGCGGCAAAGAGAAGTGCGCGAACGGATCAACGTGAAAATGAACTCCACGTTACTGTAGATAACAAGTGCACAAACCTAAATTTATTTACAAACTTTAAAAAGTTCTCCGACAGAGAACGCCAGCGTGCAACAACGGACAGCGACGGAGCACTCGTGCACTACTGTTATCCCAGGTTGAAGGTTCAACCGTATACAATACTTGTACTGTTCGTCAGATCGCCAACTTTGAACGTCCCACGCGACCAATGTTGCATTTATGTAATTAAGCTACTATTTGTGTTTAGCAGCCGCAACCGCAGCCGCAGAGCCGCCGCCTTGCAATCTACCTAGCTTCCAACTTGTGCCGCGAACTTTAAACAACGATCCTAATAATACACGTTGTCGCGTCAACTCTAAGACATCCCAGACACTATACACACTGCGCGAGTGCGTGCCCACGCTACAACGAAAATCTGATTGTCAGACCAGAACACAACATAAGTCAGTCTTAAATAATAAATCCCCACAAGGCGCGGGGACGGCGGCGCGGCGCACGGGCGCGCGGGCGCAGCGCCGCTGAGATATCTATACCTCCCACGCTGCCTGCACCTCTCCGACTAACTTAATTCAATGACAATTAAATATACAAAAACATGACACAAATAAATTCTCCACAACAAAGTTAATAACCAAGTATTATACACAGGGCAAATTATATTTTCAATTTGTAATGCAACGTACGAAACCGCCGACATAGCAAAATGGTATTCATTTTAGCAGAAATAAATGTTTTTATTGCTTCTTACAAGTGGTGTTTATCTCATTTATTTAACCAATTTAACTCTTGCGGTGCCTGTCGACTTGAAAGAAAGTTATACGTTCGATACGGCGCGCAACGGACGCGACCGACGCGACGGACGCGCGGGCCGCTTGAGTGACCAATAACAGCTACGTCTAGTTAGTGTTTAATGTGAGAAATCCAGTCTAAGGGACTACTTCAGTGATTACTGACTAGCCAGTCAGTGCCGGGTGCCGCAGTCGCACGGAGCCGCGCGAACTAGGCCCACGGTAAGTGAAACTCAAGTTGAAGCGGTCAGCTGAAAAACTAGTTGAGTTATATTAGAGTAGTGCCAAGCGAGGGCCCGCCGACGCCGCACGCGCACGCCGCACGTCGTGTTCGTATGACGCTGAAATAACACTTACAACGTACAAATAATATAAACAGCGTGTACACTAATGAGCTCGCAGCTAGGCGCGACGACCGCTTCGTGCCTTACAATTTATTTGTATAAACTCGGTAAGAATTAATTATTAAGCCGTCGGAAGCCATTCCTTTAACGCCTACAGATCTCAACGATTTTATAAACTAACATTGCTATGGCGTAAACACCACTCCGTGTTTGTCCCACCTGGGGAAATACTAAATACAAACAATTGTATAAAACAATTATCCCAATTTTTGAGTAATAAATAATAATGTAAACTTAAGGAAGGGCGACACAAGTGGTGCCCGGCGCGGGGAGCGGCCGCTGCGTGCTAATACTGTGCAAAACTCACTAACTCCTAGGCTTCTCTTTGAACTCTTACGTCGCCAAGTAATGTTCAAGAACCGATCCCGGCCCCGGATGACTATCGCAGCGCTGCGCGGGCCGCGGCACCCGCAGCACTCGCAGCGCTGCGCGGGCCGCGGCCGCCGTCGCGTCACTGCTTGAAAGTAAGCGGATCACAGCTATTGTGTTCAAGTAGATTGTTGTTATATAACAAGATGGCCTCGTGAATGTACGCGCAGTGTCGCCCGCTGTCAGTGCTCCGCTGAGCTAGTTAACTTTAAAGCAGTGAAGCGACGCTTCAAAGAGCGCCGTCAGAGCTGCGATGTTGCCGGGAGGAGAGGACGGCGGTCGGCTCACGGCCGCGCGTGCTCCGTCGGCTGCTCCACGTGCGGCTCGGTGCGATGCTCGGTTCGCTGGTCCGCGTGGTGTTCGGCCCGCTCGTCGTCGGTGGCGTTGCGCTGGAGGTCCGCAAAGGCAGCGCGCGCGGCCGCCTCCGACTGCCGGCGCCACAGCGGCGCGCGTTCCACGTAGCGCGCCTCGTCGAAGCCCCAGCGCAGGCCCAGCACGATGCTCAGCGCCGAGGCGTCCTGCGCGTGGCACCCCGAATACCGGTACTGCGGCTTCTTGTCGAACCTGCACCCCACCGACTGCGCGCCTGCGCACATAGTACTGACATGTTATCTAATTGACTTACTGACAAACCTCGTCAAACGCAAAGCGACGGCAGCACCAAATGTCCCCACCGATGGGCATGATGCAGTCCAGGGTAAGCGCGCATTGTATCCAGGGGCGCATAACGTCGGCGGCGGCGGGCGCTACCATCAGCCGCTCCGCGTCCAGCATCTGCACGAAGAGAAAGTCGTCGGCGCGCGCGCGCAGGTAGGTAAACATGCGCGGGTGCGTCAGCGAGGTGACGGCGGCGCGCCGCGGCCACGCCACCAGGCCCGAGCGCACGGTGCGCGCCCACAGTGCCTCCATCTGCGCGCGCGACCCCGCCCACCGCTGCGCCGTCTGGCTGAATATGACGCCGCCGACGCGACTCAGCGCGTGCTGCAGAAATAATTGCTATTAAATAAATAATCGCGAAAAGCACAATTTCATTATTAAGTCATTGAAATGTATTACGTCATAACGTCAAATCGGAAATGTGAATTAGTTGCCGACGGCATTTTATTTATTTTTTCTATTTCACGTTTCATTCCTAGCACTCGGTGGGCTGCAACACTTAGAATGTGCCAAAAAGCACTTTACAACAATTTCCCCGCGTGTTTGTTTACGAATAAAAGCGAAGCGAATAAAAAGGCACATCGCACTAGGTCGACAAGCCCAGTGCAGGCAGAGCCATCGTCGTGTTAATACACCTAACGCCCCGCCTGTTCGGAGGCCTGCACTGTTCCATGTAACTCTGTCGTGATATACAATATAAATGACATAAGGTGTATTCTCAAATTCGCGCCCTCCCCTCGCTCCCCTCGCGCCCGCACTACAGCTGTGCAGATTTATTACTGAACTAAAAATCGTTTGATCGAAAGTATTCCAGAAATCATTGATAACTCTCACGTGACGTGAACATTCCTGTAACATCGGCCGCGCGGGCGGGGGCAGTTTTTAATATACGTAAACGGAGAGCAGTCGACAAAACGTGCAAACTCAACGCTTGCTTAATATTTCGTGTACGACTGCATTCAAATCTTGGGGAGTGTATGACGCAGACGATCTATTTCTATCATCTGGCCGCGAGCGCCTGCGCCTGCGCCTGCGCCATCAATCATACAACAAGGCGCAGGTCGTGTGCACTCGTCCACCTCGCTCCTCGTCTTAGCGATGGACTCGCACAGCCAGCCATCTGCCTCTTATTGTGGTCAATATAATCTTATACAAGTATATGTTTTTCCACTTTTTTTTTTAAAGAAATCAATATATTATAAGCCCCGAGGAACAGGTCGCCACCATGCGATCGTCCAGTTTCGTCTGTTCAAATATGCATATCTGAGGAAAGATATATTACAGCAGCAGTGTCTCAGCCGGCTGGGGTTCGAAGTCGTAACACGTCATTTAAATTTAGTACGTAGTTTGTTCATACATCACATCGCATCGCACCACATAGCCACATAGGCATGAGGAGCAACCGCTCCGCACCGCGCCCCGCGCCCCGCGCCCCGCCGTGAGCCGTGAAGGGATCGCGATAAAGTTATCAGAAACACAATAATTACATTTAGATAATATCTTGACTTAACTTTTACATGGCTGCGTGCGCGTGCGCGTGCGTGTGCGTGTGCGAGTGCGTGTGCGTGTGCGAGTGCGTGTGCGCGTGTGGCTTACTCACGCGCAGACGATTAAAGCAGAAGGTACTAGAATCGTCAGTAAACAGCACAAGCAGGAAGAAAGTGTGGCCACACTCGACAGTGGATCTGAGGCTGGCAGTTAACGTACTGAGACAGCTACAGAATACAATATAATATTGCTCGATTCCGGCGCTATTTCCTACGCGGTAATCCATACATACATTTTCAATTGAGTTGCTCGTTCACAGCGCGCGCTGCTATATATACGACAGTTATTGTTTTATAACTTTCGTATTGAATGCAATATTAAAGTTTTACAGCTTATGACATTGAGTGTAGATAGCAATACACAGATAATGGCGCGGCGTGCAGTGATAATGTCACGGTGGCACAAGTCACGCCACACCTTAAACCAGTAGTCGTCAAACCGCGGGTCGCGGGCCGCGAATCTTTCGTATTATATACTTAAATATTTCGAAGAAAAATCGTATTTTAGAAACCGCCAATATTTTCAAATAAACTTTAAATAGAAGATTTTCTGTTGCTTCAAAATCAAAAACTGTTCTAAAAAAAACTTATATCTACGGGGAAACGCGTTAAAATAGCTCATAAGAAAATAAAATAGATTGGTTAGTTCAACTACTTAATCCACGGATGTGCGGCCCGCAGTGATACCTCACTTTGTCCTATATGGCCCTTGGATAGAAAACTGTAACGACCACTGCTTTAAACTGGACTATTAAATGAATCTAACACGACCATGACCAGTGCTACTTCCTCTCCAATACAAGCCAGCTCCTCCTTCTATACAGCAATTGTACTCAAAGATAGTTGCCTCTAGTACATGGACAATTGTAACTTGGAGCTCAGTTTGTTTCCTAGGTACTCCGTGCTGCGTGCTGCGCGCTGTGTGCGAGAACTCCACACCCTCACTCCCTGAACTGAAGAGGAAAATGACCAACACAAACATACGTACCTGATTCAGAGAAATTTTACGTAAACATAAAATTTCTCTGAATCAGGTACGTATGTACGAAGCAAGTATGCGCTCACAAACGCTACTGCCAGTAGAGTCTAGTGCCATAGTTGTGACAAAGTGGCATGAACACGATAATTATGTTTAAAATATTTAAAGGCACTTCGCTGTTAACGTGCGCTACTTAACTAGGATTACTTGAAAAACAGCCCGACCCGATACGGCGAGTGGGCACGGTCTTCATATGAGGATGATTAACCCCGTCTACACTCAGTTGCTAGCAGCGGCCGCACTCATTCAAGTAGAAACATGTTTAAAAATCCTACTTAAGGGTCTCTCTGTGCGCTAGGCAACCGCACCATTGTATCATGACGTCACGGACCGCTGTCTTTAATAAGGAGTACTATACAATGATTTGCCGACGCGCTCTCGTCGGCCGCTTGACATGGGTTATAAATAAGACAATGACGCGCCGATACAAAGACGACACGCGTCCCCAACTAGCGATAACATTTCAGCTGTAAAATGGAAATCAAGTCCCGCCTATTATACGAAATGCATACGAATTTGAATTTTAACATTTTGATTCCATTTCACAATTGAACTTCGTCCTTGTGCACGCGCGTGGCGTTCGTAGCGACCTGCACCGGCAACTGCTACCAGACACCAACTACTTGACGTGTTTGCATCGCGTCTTTCACCGACAATAATAGGTCTCCAAGGCCCGCCCCCGGCGTGGGCGCTGCTTCCGCAACTGACCTGTATGATGAGGGGGCGGAATGCGTAGATGCTCTCGTCGCTGACGTGCGAGGGGAAGGCGCTCAGGTCGAAGTCCACCACTGCGCACTTGGACGAGTTGCAGTAACTGGACACCTGACACACAGAGACACTTTGTGTTGCGTCAATCTATCTCGAGTGACGAGGTAACCTACTAACAGTTTATTTATATTAAAGATAAAGCAAAGTTAAGTTAATTGTATTTTAATGAGAAACTTAATTGATGGCATCGTGAGCCATTAGTTGGGAGATGAGAACTGGTGTCTTTGCTAATATGAATTTGTTAATAACAAGGTTATATTGTAGAGTAGGTACTAACAACTGAGAGTGAGTAGGGCTTAAGGCCTATGTTGTAGAGTAGCACGGTGTAGGGCAGGCGCGCGGCGTGGCGCACGAAGGCGACGGCGAGGGCGTGCGCGTCGCCGCGCGCGTACGTCACGAGCGCAGGCAGCGTGGTGTTGCGCCAGGGCTCCGCGCGCCCGTCCAGCCCCAGCAGGCGCGCGTACTCCTCGCCGCCCACCAGGTGGCTCGCCTCCACATCACGGAGCTTCTCCTGTGGGACCCACGCCTGACATATTGTCATATTATGCCATATGTCACATTCAAAAGTCAATTGAGTAAATACAATTTATGTATATGTTGGAAGTTGTCACGTCTATAAAGGTTTTTGAGTTTATTTATTAACCTAAGCAAAGATGGTTAAACATACATGTGGTAAAAAAAAATAATTTATTTGCCAAAAATTATAAACATTGATGTGGGTAAAGTCATTAAACATAAAAAATGCAAGCCATTTTGAAATCTCACACCAAAGTCCAGGAATTAGAGTGGGGCGGGGACGTGAATGTATTTAATTCACTTAAAAGATAAATTACCCACAAGCGTTAATCACATTTGAGCACAAAGAGGGATAAGACGCTAATAGGTAAATGGATTGCTTTCAATTGAGACTTGAAAAATGTAGCTAGTTGAAAAATTATCTGCCCCCAAATTCTTTCATAAAAATGATACACATGTATATATTGCACACACATGAGTATGCCAATTAAATAAAAAATTACCCCAAATTTACACACAACACAATCAATTCAAGCCTTAATGATGTTTGTATTTCTTTTTTTAATAAGAAATTTAATTTTATCTTGTTTAGTTCATTTTATTTGCACCAACAAGGATGACAAGTTACGAGAGAAGATGAAGACATATTAGCCCGACATTACTTTATTGTACTTATATTATTTTATCTTTAATAAAGTTGTGAAAATACTTCGCAATGGAACATTTCTAATAATCAAATAACATCATTTTTAGTAGATCATTTAAAACATTTGTAATAGTAGTCACATATTTGAGTTAATATTTACCTGAAAATCCTTTATATGTTGGTGTGTTTGTGTGACGATATTTTGAATTGATTGAGGCGGTTGAGAGTGGAATACTATGAGAAATAAACTGATTGCAAATACTGATGTTGAAAACAGTAGAAAACTCTTTGTTTTCATTTTAATGACACATGTCCATTCCTCACTAGCGGTTAACACATAGTGCACATTAATTAACACTTAATAGAGTACCGCTGTCTTAGTAATGACTACATTATAGAAAGCAAAGTTATAAAATAAAACAAATCAATATCAGTGACAGAAGCCCACACACGCCCAGTAAAAATTATGTAAATACAGCAGCCTTGACATTTTGCAATTCAATAAAATACCATTTTTTCTTTATTCAAAAAGTAAAAAAAACCGTATACATTTATATTTAATAACAACAAAAACTTATATACATCGTAACAGAAAGCTAATCAACTATCGGCAATACAACCGCTTCACGCGAAAGTTACTTTGACTTTTGACAATGACAGAAATTGCGCAAAAATAGAGACAAATTCACATGTTAAATCGAATCGTTCAAAGTTAAATCGAAACTATCGAATCATGAATTAAACAACAACAAATCGTAATAGTTTAAACTGGTACGTTTTGCAAACAGGAATATTTGATGTATTGTAATTTTAGTTATCAGAAAAGTTTATTTAAACTAGAGTTACATTTGTAAGTATTTTATAATAATATTATATTACATTTTAACAATGAGGAATCCCAAGACATACGTTTTATACTCTTGTTTTATAGTAGTGTACTATCTGTAGTATTCGAAAACAACATCACTAAACTTGCAGCAAAGCATCATCTATTTGAATTTGGACTCGGAAAGTTTTGAAGTTTTGTCTAGTAGGAATTATGTAAAACTTGTCGTGTTTATGTCAGTTATCACTTTAAAGAAAACAGAATTTAATTTATTGTATTTACAGAGATTGTATAGCGTTGCTTAAAATGGACAAGGGACAACCCTAATGTCAGCAAGGTAATTGTCACTGTCAAATTTATCCCTTCCTGTTGCTTTCTGTTTCTGTTTTTTTACCGTCGAGTGGCGGTGGTTTACACAACGTTTATTTTTAGATCTAAAAATTCATAATATTTGTGTTGACAGCGTTTTTCCACCCGAGCTAAGTAGAACAAGATACAAGCATAATTATGTCAAATATATCAAAGAGACGAAAGGAAGGTTCGAGGGCCAAGATCAAGGTAAAAAGGAGGTCAAGACCGTCGTGGCCAAAATAAAAAAAACAATGTGTCTTTCCTCTAGTATACCACTAAAAATGGTTTAGGTTTAAAAGCAAATAACATAGAAGTTTGCAAAGAAAATTAGTGGTATGCGAATATAAGTCGGTAATACTAGTCCGTGGTAAAGCAGGTGGTACATGTGGCGACACAGTGAGCGCGTTATCTCATGGGCACTAACGCTGCCTGCTTTTGTCTCATCACATTGCAGTGTTTCTTAATACAGGTTTCCACTGCCGGAACATATTTATTAAAAGAATCGTAATTTAATGAGAGACTATCATAAATACAACAGATAACGTATACCAATTATATTAGCTCGACACACACATGACAGTTACTTTGTAATACACTAAAAATTTGTGACATTCGTAAGTCTATGACAGTATTCAATAAATTGTGAAAATATTATTTTGGTGAAAGCATTAAGGTCTAGTAGGCGCTATGGTTTCTTCAACTATCTAGCTCGTATTTAGCAAATATTACAGATAAATATATTAGCTAGCAAAAATCTAGCCCATATTTTGTGCGAGGAAGGTGTTCTTAAGCCATAACACAAAGGAAGACAAAACTCTACGGTTAGATATTTTTTTCAGAGTATCGGAGATCATGACGAGTTTCTAAAGAGAATAACCAAAACTCTGTACTATGGTGAGCTGCCCGACTTGCCCTGCCTCAGTCACCCTGTCACTGGTCAGTACTACATTTGGTCAAATCCAATGGCTCTATTGTCAAGTATTTATTTAAAAATATTTATTTCAAAGAGATTTAATCTAATCTATTTATTATAAGCATTAGTATAAGTACCAATATTTTTAAACTTTTGACTGCTTACCTGGAGCTGTGTACAGGCCCTCGCCACATCCCTTTATGCCCGTTACGCATAACTTGTTTGTTATTTTCTGCTATGCGTATGAGGTGCCGTGCTGCCGACACGGCCGACAAGAGCGGACAAAACCCTGGTAATAGAACTGGTCAAAAGTAGTAAGTTAAGAAAGATAAAAACTAAAGGAAAAACTTATGAGGAGTTCATGCGCCAGGACAGCGACAAATGTATATAATAAAGTAACTATTGCATGCAGAGATCTCGTGTGAGCTGTGGTCGGTGGCGCAGCGCGGCCGCTCGCTGCGACGCCTGCGCGCGGACGCGGCTGCGGGTATCGCGCGCAGCGCCTGTGTCTCGCCCTGCGCCCTCGTGCTGGCCATCCTCTACCTGGAGCGCCTCAAGTCCTGCAACAAAGAGTACCTCGTCTCCGCTGCACCTGCAGACCTCTTCCTCGTCTCTTTGGTCAATATGCTTGTTATGTTCTGGTTTATTTCACACGGCCAAAAAATGACAATAAAGACTTACCAAGTATTTATTAACAAAATTAAAATACAATTTCGTTACAAATAATATGTATGGGAACATTTGTTAAAAGGAAGATGCAAATTATTTTATTATTACAGAATACAACGTCGAGAGTTACTTCATGTTATCAGGCTTTCAGTCAGTCTCTGGTTTTTGTTTACTTTTTTTAATGTTAACAATATGTGCAGATGGTGAGCAACAAGTTCTTACAAGACGATGGCGAGGACGACGAGGTGATCTGCTCCGAGTGGGCCGCCTCCGGGGGCCTCGAGTTGAACCACCTCAAGAAACTGGAAGTGGAATTTCTTAATGCTATTGTTAGTGCAAGGGACTTTATTTTACTCAAGTCTTGCGGTAGTCAGAACATTTGTATCATTTCTTTTTTTCCAATAGGATTGGAATGTTTACGTAAACGAGAGGTCGTTCGAAGCGGGGCTCGTGTGGCTGGAGCGGCAAGTAGCGCTCCGCCAGGCGACCCTGCGCGGCTTCTTCACGTACAGCGACCTGGCGGCGAGCTGCGGCGGCGCGCTGCTGGCCGAGGTGGCGTGCGCGCTGCGAGCGGCCGCGCTCGGCTACCTGTCGGGCCTGCTGACGGTGCTCACCTCCACGCTGGTGCTCTCGCAGGCGTGGCTGCCCGCGCTGCAGTACGCCGCCGCGCGCGGCGCACTCTCCGCTCTCGACACAAATGTTATGAGCGACAAACTCGACGCCGCCCCGTTCCTCAGCAACCGCACGCTGCATGTCGCGCCGCACTCGCCCGACGTGGAGCAACCTGCGCTACCAGATAAACTGAAGTGCTGCACCCGGTGGCTGCAGTATCAGGACAGGACCGACACCAAATATCACTGGCAAGAAAATGTCGTCGCTTACGACTGGAAATCTTCCGAAACATGGTGGTGTAAAACTCCGCTGCTGAACTGGCTGTACCACAGCTCCGTCATCGGGCACGTGCAGCGGTGGCTGGACGTAGTCGACGAGTATGCCGATTTATTTAAAAAGAAAGCTCACAGCGATGCCGGCTCAGCGCAGGCGCGCGCCGGCCGCCGGCCCTGCGCGCGCCACTGGCCGCACCTGCGCAAGCTCAACCTGCTGCTGGCCTCCGCCGCCGACCGCTAGGCGCTGCCCTCTGCCGGACAAGCTGCTAGCTCTGTTTCGCTGTCGATTGCCTAAATTAAGTTAAATATTATTTATGTAACTGAAGCTCGGTGAGTTATTCTTTATCTGTCCCCCGTTGGCCGCCCCCGGCGCCCCCGCCGCGCTCTGCGTGAGAATGCAATTCTTATATTTTTGTATGTCAATTAACAAAATAAACTTTGTTAAAGAGATTGCTATTTGTCATATTTCCTTATGAACACTGCTCACATCTAGAAGAGGGCAATAACTGAAAGGCAACAAAACAATATAATTTGAGTTTGTTTATTTTAAAATTCAATATAAAATACTAGTTATTTATTAAAATGATTATAAATTCCCTTAAAGTACACTGTAACCTACATATTCGTCTTAAAATAACAAGTTCGGAGTAGCTAAAATATTTAGTGTACGTCTATGAACAGATGTAAAGCAAACATCGTTGTGTGCCCGCTGCCGCTGCGCTGGCGGCTGGCGGACGGCGGACGGCGGTAACCATTCTACACTAAACATATCACAGCTACAATGTGTATAAACTAAAAAATGAAGTCCATATACAGCCGGCAGTGAACACGTGACTGTCTCTCGCGCACGTGTCGGACAAAGTTGAACTTATTATGAACTTCTCTGACACACACACACACAGACTTGTGATTGTCGATGTCGTGCGACCACCGCGCCACAGCACGGGGCGAGATTGTCATTTAACCTTCAGTACAACATTTTGGCGGTATGGAAAGAACTTGTTTTTCAAATACTGGACTGGAGGACAATAAGCACTACAAGCATGGTGACGTCGCCGTTTGCGGCCGCTGCCGACACGCCAGCGGCTCGCGTTTAATGAAGTAACCAATTATTTTGGTCATCAACAAGACCAGTACATATTGTCTACAGCTACAATAGTTCTCATTGGCACCATGTTGGGAAGCTCACTGTCCTAGCCGGCAGGAGCCGCGACGTCCCGGGCGACGCGCGCCGGCCGCGGCCCAGTACCGCACGCAGAGATGCGATCGCACAATCGCACGGCTTGCTCTCGTTCAGTTTACATAGCTATTGCTTACATGTATACACTTATTACTGTAGTGGACATTTACATTGGACAGAGTTGTGACTTCATCAGATCTGTACGTGGAGCGGGACGTCCTTGGGGGTGTTGCCCGCACGGGGGCCGCGGCGGTCAGTCCTCGTAAAGTCCGGGGTGCAGGTAGAGGCGGCGGTTGAAGCCCCACTTCTCGACGGAGGAGGTCTGCACCTGGAAGTGGGCGTACATGCGCTCGTCCACCAGCGTGAATAGCTTCTCGACGTGGCAGTCGTGCGCGCGCGCCGCGAACACCTCGCACAGCGCCTGGATGTACCACGACCCCTTCTCCGGGTCCCGGTGCGACACGAAACCTTCACATCAACAAACACTTTAACATTATCCGAGCACTATACGCAGCCAAGTCAAGTGAGGCGTCTCTCACCGGGCACAGTGGAGTGCGCGATGAGAATGTCGGAGTAGATGCGGTCGGGCTGGCGCTCCAGCGGCTCCTCCCAGCGCGCGCCGTCGCTCTCGTAATTTTGTACATAATCCAATCATTTCAGTAAATAAAGACAATCTGACGTATTT
>JAODUI010000027.1:185134-211938 GCA_027563995.1 Papilio gigon
AGCCGGATCACCTCGCCCAACATCAACGCCGCCCCTTCCTTGTCCTCCGGCAGGCCGTTCAGGATCGCCTCGCGGAACAGCGGCAAGATCGGTGCTATGCCCTGACACCGAAAAGAAAGTTTTTCGATTTTATTTTAATGTTTCCCTGCGATCAGTAAATTCGGAAATTGCTGATATAAAATTGATTTCGAGTCAAACGAAATGGTAGCCAGTGGTGTGCACCTTGGGCAAGCAGAAGCCGGGCAGCAGGTCGCCGGTTTTGAGGTCCGCGGCGGCGTAGCGCACCGCCTGCCGCACGTCGCTCACGTGTTGCATCTGCCGCTCCGCATCCAGCGTGCGCGTCAGCGCAGAGAGCGCCTCCCACGCCATCTAGAACCACACAAACTTGTTATTGCTCGTAAAGCAATATCAGCCGACATGTGACGTTGTCGGCGGCTGTAGCACCTGCAGCACGTCGCGGTCGGTGTCGGCGAACAGCAGCAGCAGTCCGCGCAACAGCTGCGGCACGTGGGGCGCGAGGTCGGCGCGCGAGTGCGACACGAACGCGCACAGCAGCGCCGCCGCGGCGCGCCGCCGCTCGCCGCTGCCCGTGCGCACCGCCTCCAGCAGCATGTCGATGATGCTACAACCACAAACACACTACCTTAAGCAAGCTATCCACAGGCGAATGGGAGGAGTGTTCAATGTATACATGTAGTTAATTTTTGAATTGCATAAGTTGTAACGTTACATTAAAGCGTAAAATAAATGTTGCAGTCATGACGTTACCAGCGCACGCCGGCATCGTCGACGACGGGCAAGAGGGCGTCGCGGCACTGGTCGAGTTCTCTGGCCTCGTGCGGAGAGCCGCGCGCCGCCAGCAGCGCGGACATCAGCGCGGGCAGGACGCGCGGCAGGTAGCGGGACAGCGAGCTGCCCGCCGCCGCCGCCAGCGCCGAGAGCGCGCGCGTGTCCGCCCCGCCCGCACCACTTCCGGTGCCTGTCAGCACCGGGATCAGGTACGGCAGCACAGCTCGTGACTTGATCGCCATTATCTGAATATTATGTGCCAAATAAACGGTGTACATTTATTTCAATTATAGAATATTGTTTAGGTGCCGATCACTGGAGCAATATTGTTCATGTGCGCACCTGCTTGAGTCCGTCGAGAGCGGCATCCGCGCGCTGCGGGTCAGCGTCGTGCAGCTGAGCCAGCATGGGCGGCAGGATATCATCGAGCGCCTTGTTGCCGATGGTGGCGTGCAGCGAGTCGAAAGTGCGCGCGGCCGCCATGCGCACCTCCGGCAACGGATCGCAGAGTGCGGTGCGCACGGTCGGAACCAAGCCATCCGCGAAGCTGAGCACGGCGTCACGCGATGTGGAGGCGAGGATCTCGCCGAGGCCGATGCACACGCCCTGCCGCTGGTCCGCGCGCTCAGACCGCAGCCCTCGCTCCAGGATGGGCACGATCTCCGGCAGCACGCGCTCGCCCAGCTGACACCCCAGTTTTATTTTAACAATGAAACGCCGATTCGTTCACCCCCTATATTTGTTGCTAATAATATGCAAAATAAGTAAAGTATTTCAAACAAAACAAATAAACACCTTTCTGACGAGATCGCCGAGAGTTCGCGCGGCGACTTGGCGCTTGTCGTAGCTGGTGGAGGCCAGGCAGCCCAACAGTAGCCCGAACAGCGTCGGCAGGATCTCGCGGAGGGTCTTCGGCGTGTTTGTCACCACCACCTGCAAGGGTAGAACGATAGTCGAGATCTACCGGATTTTAATCTGCACGTGCGTAATAAGTACGCTGAAGGACTGTACCTTCCACACGTGCAGTGCTGCTTGGCGCACCATGAGCGCGACGTCGCTGCGACCCATGTAGAGGCCGGCAAGCACGCGGTTGCGCCGCTCCGCGCCGAGCGCGCTCATGATGGCGCGGTGCGAGTGCTCGGTGCCGAAATTGTCGTCTTCGGAGGCGGTCTCCGTGCTCATCTTACCAGAGACACCGGAGATGCGGTAGAGCAAGTCGCCTAGCAGCTGCACTGAGCTGTAGCGGATGCGCCAGTTGTCGTCGAAGAGGCCGCGCTCCAGCTCGGGCAGCAGCAGCGTGATGGCGGACTCCGCGTACAGGGTCACGATGCGCTGGCCCGCCTTGAGCGCCGTCTCGCGCACGTACTCATTCTCGTCGGCCAGCGCTTTCAGGATGGGGTTGATAATCTGGCCGATGTACGGCGTGAACTCGTCCGTGAACGCGCCCGGCATGTAGATGAACATCATAATGTAGCCGTCCTTCACGTGCGGCGCGATGTCCGTGCGCTCCGCCGTCGTTATGATGTCTGCTCCAACCGAACATACCATATTAGAGCTGAATATTGTTGATACTAATTAGTTACAACATTTTCTCTGTGAATTTAATGCTGCAGACTGACCTGGCATGAGTTTGTGCAGCTTCTCCACACCGAGACCGGCGACTACCTCGGAGAGGCCTTGCGCGGCGCCCGAGCGGTCCACGCTGCTCGACTCTGAAGTGAGTGTTTGCATGAGCCACGGCAGCAGCTCCTCGAAACTACTCTCGCCCATGCCGCGCACCATGGCGCCCAACGCGCGCGCCGACACCGACCGAACCTGCGAACGTCCACGCATGGCGTCAGTATGATCGGGCTACAGTGTTTAGTAAGAAATGTCAAGAAAACAGTGCGGGTCACCTCAGGCACGGGGTCGAGCAGTGAGCTCTTGAGGCCGGGAATGATGTTGGGCAAGTAGGGCAGTAGGTCCTTCTGGTCGGTGAGCGAGTACATGTTGCCGATGATCTGCGCGGCCATCTTGCGAGTCTCGGTGCTGCGGTCCTGGAAGGCGCGCTGCACGACTGGCATGATGAGCGCCAGCGAGGGGGCGTCGATGAAGTGCACGAACTTGGTGTCGAGAAGCGTCTGCAGACACGCCGACGTCATGTTGGAGGGGTCGCGCAGCGCGTGCAGCAGCACCGGCACGATCGCTACAACGCCGCACGCAACCACACATTACAACACTTATATCGCCGATACTTAATAACCGTCAAATATTCTAGTGCACTATCAATGGCAGCAGGTGGCAGATGCACACCTTGTATCTCCGGGTTGCGTATGACGGAGCCGATGACGCCCAGCGCCTCGACGCTGGCTTCCTGCACCTTGGTGTGCGAGTCGCTCAGCACCTCGATCAGCTTAGGCACGATCGAGGGCAGGCACGACGACAGCTGCTTCGGCGCGCAGTACGCCATAGCGCCCAGCAGCTCTATGGACCCTGGCCATGCATTGAAATTTTTTATTAACTTTACTTTTGTTGAGTAAAGAAAGTAAATCGTCGTAAAGAGAAATAAATGGACGTATCACTTGCCGGCCTTGGTGCGCCAGTTGTCGTCCTGCAGCGCCTGCAGCAGCGAGGGCAGGACGAGCTTGACGCCGTGCGCGCTCAACTTGCTCATGATGAGCTTGGCCGTGTCGTCGGCGGCGGCGCGCACGTACTGCGAGCTGTCGCCGAAGCACATCAGCAGGTGCGGCAGCACGTGCACAATGTACGGCTCGAACAGCCGCCCCAGCTTGTAACACAGGATCTCGAAACCGAACAGCGCGCCTGCCACCACACACCGATAACGATAACACGCTCAAGTTCCATGTGTCGTGAAATAAAAAGAGGACCGTTTCGTTTGCCTCACCTTCGCGATACTTGTAATTTTTCTTCTCTTGTATGGCCTCAGTCAGTTTGCCCATCACGTCCAGCTGTTTCAGCGACAGAATGCCTAGCCCTTTGATCACACCCGCAATGCCGTACGCAGCGCCCTACGACAATTTACACATATATTAATTAACGTTACTGTTGGCAACTTCAAGTGGGTGGAATGCTGCGAGTGTTCCCACTGACCCTCCTGTCGCCGTACTTCTCTGCGGTGAGGAGCTGCTTCAGGAGCTTGTTCATGACGGGCTGGATCTCGGCGGCCAGCGCGGGCGACGTCACCAGATGCGGCAGGCAGTTGCTCACCGCGTCCTGGACCTGCACCGTACGTTATCGTGATCTTTGATGAACTGCAGCTTTGAAGAAATACCTTTCATTTTCATTAAATAGTGTTAATTAAACATTTGTACAAAACACTTCGTTATTGGGGCGTGGTGTATCTGTAAAGTAGGCCGATACCGGTTGGCTGGGCGTGGAAAGTGCGGCGACGAGGCGCAGTGTGATGGGGCGGATGCGCGCGTCGTGAGGCTCCAAATGGCGCGCCAGTGAGCCGACCAGCAGCACGACGCATTCCCGCACAGCATCGAACCCGCCGGATTTCGGCGCAGTGTCAAGGAAGTTCTCGAAAACTGGGAGTTGGCTGCTCAACGTCTCCTGTGGAACGCGGGGGTGGCATATGTTGTGAAGATGAAGTTAAACCGAAATAGAGTCTGGTTGACAACATTTTTGCAAATTATTCTATATTTGGAATGAGCGTGTGAATGTGTGTTACCTTGCCGTGTAGGTCGACGACGGCCATGGCGGCGGCGAGCATTTCCTCGCGCACTTCGGCACTCCGGTCGGCCAAGCCGCGTTGCACGAAAAAAGCGGTGGCGGCCGGCACGTCTCCGGCAGCCAGCCGCGGTGCCAGCGCGCGCAGCCCGAGCGCTGCGCCGCGCCGCGCTCCCCACTCATCCACCGCTGCCTCCCGCTCGTGCCCAAACTGGTCCAGTTTCGCAGGGATCAACTGTACAAGTTCATAATTATATCATATTATAATAATAAACTTCTAGGTTGTTTTTTACCGATTTAAAGTTGGTTAAAATTGTTCTGTTCATATCTATATACTTTTGATATTTTTAACCGATTGATTAAAAAAAAATAATCCTCGTTTAACTGATAGTGATACTGACGGGATACTTCTCCTCGTAGAGTTCGTGCAGCATCTGCATGACGCGGCTGGGCGCGCACTCAGCGCTGTCGGCGCGGCCCACGAGCGTCGCTAGCGCGTCTGCGGCGGCGCGCTGCACCGGCTCTGCTGGGTGCTGGACCTCGCGTACCAACTCGCGCACGAGCTCCGCCTCCGCGCCGCTCAGCCACGCCTCCGCCCTCGGCACCTTGCTCCACAGCTCGTACCCCAACTTCCTATGGTCAATAGACATCCGTTACGAAGTGAATGGCGCACATTGTATATGAACATATTGATATTTAAACGTAGCTAACTTGTTGTCCTCGGAGACATCGAACGTGGCGATATAGAGGCGTTTCGTAATTTCTAGGCCGTGCTCGAGGTCGTCCAGCAGAGGCGACAGACAATCGGCGACGCACAGGAGCGCGCGCAGTGCTGCGTCACGCACTACCTGCGTTCATAAACTGTACAGTTATAAATAAATATGTAAAGGAATGATATATTATAAGGAACTCGAGCGACCTCTAGCGGGTTTTGGAGACCTGCCAATAGACAGGTGGCGTCGTCGAGTGAGAGGTCGCCGTGCGCGGCACACTCCGCCGTCTCCAGTAGCGCCAGCGTCGCCGCCGCCTGCACGCGCTTGCTCGTGTTGCCTGCAGATGAAACGCACGAAAATTATATTTAGACTTTATAAATATTGTAGATATGCGATCGTCCTTCGCGACTCACTGATCACGTCGATGAGCAGGCGGAACATGTGGTCGATGGGGAAGAGTGTGGGGCACAGCATGTCCTGCGCGTCGTGGCGCTCGCCGCGCAGTCGGGCGTGCCGCGCGATTACCGCCAGCCCGCTCAGCATTGCCGCCTCGTCCGCACGCGCCGGACCCGTCAGACCTCACATACAACAAATGTTTCATACAGCAAGATTTTTGTTTTACCATCACATTTAACTACAAACTTTGCAAATGTGAACCAAGTGTAACTGTGGCGGAAACACTTTTTTTTCTCTCCAAGAAGACTTTGACATTAATTTCATGAATACGCAAAACTTAATAGATATGTCAAACTGATGACAAAGCATTTTCAAAAGTTGTGAAGTGTCAATGTATGTATATGACACCTTGTTTGAGCAGAGGGAAGATGTAGCAGAAGCCGGGCGCGGTGAAATGGTTGGCAGCAGTGTGTGGCGCCGCGGGGCCGTCGGCCGCGGCGGCAGGCTTGGGCTCCGCGGTGGCGGCGTGCAGAAGCCCGATCGTGCGCAAAGTCGCCTTGCCCAGCTCCTCCTCCTCCCAGCACGGTTCCAGGTCGCATTGTGGCTTGTGCAATCTGATTCGATTGTTGTTCATATTTTTATTAAGTCCATAAGTTCGTGTTTGGACGCGTGTTATGTGCCTGTTGATGTTGAGTTCAACGATCACCTGAGAGCGACGCGGGCGGCGGTGTCGCCGAGCAGGCCGTGTCTCGGCAGCAGGGCAGAGCGCAGGCGCAGGTAGAGTGGGGCGAGGCGTGGCGCCGCCAGCGGGCTGCGCAGCGCAGCCAGCAAGGCGGCCACCAGGTGCCGCGCGCGCCGGCACAGCGCGGCCGCCGACCCCGCCTGTACCGCGCACACCAGCTGCTCGGCCACCACCACGCGCTCGTTCAGCTGCACCGCATACAAACAGCAATTAGATTGGTCCAAATGTAATATCCAAAATATGCTTATACTTTAGTTTAATATAAATATCATTATAATTGGTTACCGCGGCGAGACGATCACGAATAACGCTCTCCTTGGCCAACTGCAACTTGATAGCTTCCTTCTGTTTAGCGGACAGCGGCACCTGCCAACACAGACTACGTTGTACAAACATGTATGTGACAGTGTTCGGGCGGGAGCGTGGGCGGGCACCTGCTTAGCTTGGCCCTCACGGCGCCGCTTCTCCTCCAGCTCGCGGCGCAGCTGGAGCTCCTCCAGCTGCTCCTTGTAACTGTAAGCCTTGCTCTCACGCTTCAAGTTCATCTCCTTGCCGTCATCATTGCTGCCAACACAAACATCTATTTTTAACACTGTCCAGAATAAGTAAGCTTGATGAGAGAGGCGTGTGCGTACCCCGGCACGACGCTCTTGTCGTAGAGATCGCCGGGAGGCGTAAGGAACACGAAGTACTCGTCGCGCGTGACGCGCAGCAGGTCGGGCGCCCGTAGCGCGTCCAGCGCCGCCCCTAACGCTGCGCCCCCCAGCGCCTCCTCGTTGGCCGCCACCAACGTCGACACGATGTTGGCCATTGTCTGCAAATGATACGGTACACGATGTTTTCTGTGTTGCGATAAGAGGTATTAAACATCAAAATACAATTTACAAGCGTGACACAAATTCATTTGTTTTCAACGGCATACCTGAGTGGGCGCGAAGCCGTCGATGTATGTTGCCCGGAGCGCGCCGCAGTGGCGAGCAACGAGGTCCCGCGGCTGCAGGCGCAGGTGTGCCAGCAGGCGCAGCCAGGCGCGCCCGCCGCCGCCCGCCCCGCCCGCGGCCACCGGGTGGTGGCAGCTGGGCAACACGTCTATAGCTAGCCCCTCTACCTCCTCTGATGGATAGCCTGTACAATGCCGAGGCATGTTTAATTGTATTTGTTACTTTTGTTGTTACTTCCGTGTTATTATCGTTGAACATCGAGACTAGCTGCAAGCATTGGCCGAAGATGTAAGAATCTCACCTCTGTAGGAACAAACGGCGTAAACACAGTCCAGTATCATCTTCCCGGTAACTTCGGCTTTCTCTTCGGGCGGAGTTTTTTCTTTGATTGTGAATATTTTGCCCTCTTCGAGGACCTCGTTCAGCTTGAGTGCCAGGAAGCGCGCCAGTTGCGCCCGGTCCTCCTTGGCGAGGAGCAGCCGCACCTCGTGCAGCGCGGCGCTGCGGACTGGCTTGGCGGTGGACAGCAGTACGAGGACGAGCGCGCGGTACACCGGCGAGCTGCCGTCGCCCGACACGGCCGGGTACCGCTCGAGCGCCGCGCTGCATAGCAACACCACCTGCGTTAGGACTATAAAGGGGTAAATGCTATAGTGCCACTGATCACTGCAGCAATCAAACAAACAACAATACGCTACACACTATAACAACTATAAATAGAATTAAGACTCAACTGCAAAATACGGTTCAAGCTATTTTTTTTTGTAACAAATCGCTATCACAATAAACACTGTTACACGTGTTACATCTACGTTTCCCTAATGCTAGCTCAAAGTTTTTATGATAGCAAGAGAAAATAATTAAGCTCTAGTTACCATCATCTGGCGCGGCGGCGAGCACCCGGTCCTGCAGCAGTACGTGCTTGTCGGGGTGGACCAGCATTAACCACACTGCGGTCTTCGAGGTCAGCTGCCTTTCCTCGTCCATCAGTATCAGGCCCAGCATGGCCGAGATAGCCTCGTTTACGATGGGGTGCTACAAACCAGGTAGAATGATCCAGGCTGACATTATTGCAGGGGGTGATTCTTAAAATATTATTCAGTAGAAAGACTATTAAGCTTCTTCGAGAGTATGTATGTTTGCAGTGTCACCTGCGGCGGCTGGGAGGCGGCGCGCTCCAGTGTGCTGAGCAGCGTGGGGCGGAGCGCGAGGGCGTGTGCGGCGGACACGCCCCCGCGAACCGCGCGCGTCACCACCGACACGTACGCGCTCCGCACCGCAGGCGTGCTGTTCTTTGCCGATAAGTTCTTCTGCAAATAAAACGTGTCAGGTATCCTCAAATAATGTTTATGTGTATTACAATAATCACTTGACGTATTAAATTATTTATATCAGAGCGTCGTTGGCGCAGTTGTTTAGCGTTTGACCGGACCGGACCGTACTCGACATCGTCCAGGTTCGATCCCCGTCATGTACCAATGTGTTTTTTTCATTTTCGAATTGAACATGTACATTATCCGTCGCTCTTACGGTGAAGAAAAACATCGTGATGCAACCAGCACATATCGGCGAATAAATTTAAAAGATATGTGTGAAGTCAACCAACACGGCCAGCGTGGTCGACTATGGCCTAGTCACCACTAATAATAGTGTAGGCTCCGAGCCCGTCGGCGGGGACGTGTAGTGAGCTGATGATGATGCAGTAGATTATTAAATGAGTCGACACGTCGCCGCTGTTTGATCGCATCTCCCGTACATTTAAATAACATAACAAAACGCACTAATAAAGTATTCACCATTACAAACTACTATAGTACACTACAGCACAATGTATTACCCACCTTGAATATTTCGTAGACCTTGGGGTGTAGCGGCGCTTGCAGACGCTGCGTCCACAGGCTCAGCACGTCGAGGGCCACACACAGGGTGCGCTCGTGGGACTCGCTGTCCAGCACGCGCGCCACCTGGCTCGTCACTTCCTCATACAGCGCTTTGAAGTCCTCTTCAGAAACTGCTAGTTCACTCAGTGCCCCCGCCCCCTGACGCAGGCAGATATTTATATAAAAGTCTGAAGATTACAAAGCACAACACACCGTTACATTGTGCACCTGTGAGGCTACGTAATCTCGTGATATATATAATTTAACAGTTGGGAAAGTTAATGGAAAGGGAGTACAGTTTAGTCCCCATGTTTGTCCGAATGCTCCGCCAACGCGGCCAGCGCACTGACCTGTAATACAGCAATTTTATCTTCACTGGAGGTAAGTTTCCCACTGGCACCGTTGTACTCGGCGAAGGCAGTGGCCAGCAGCTGGCGTGCGGCCGGCAGCGCGGAGCACCGCCGCGCTAGGTGGCCCAGGGCCTTGTTGGCCTCCAATCGAGCCCACGCATCTTTTGAGTGGAGATTACCTGCACAAGGCAATAGATATATCAGTAATGTCAGCCTGAACTGTGGCTGGCTAGCCTTGATCTGTTCTGTAGTAACAATATCAACTCATTTGGTATGCCTCTCTGATGTTATAAATACTAACGGGAAGCACTTCCATGCACAAGTATTGAAATTGGTTTAATAACTGTTTGTACCTATTAAACTTTTGCCAATGTCAACAGCAGTTCCATCAACACATAGTTCCAAATTGGCAAACACTTCTCCCACCGCTTGGATGATGGTCTCTGGGCTGCGGAGCATGGCTTTTTGAAGCGCGGGCAGCAGGGAGTCTTTGACGTCAGCCAAGGTCACTATGTGCAACAGTGCGGCACAGGCACTGATGTAGTTTGCGTTGGGACGGTTTTTGACACTGATCAGGCTCTTTATGAAGCCATCCAGCATTGTTGCCTGGTCACAGATGTATTTGATTAGTCTCACAATATTCTAATTCACTGTTGTCTGATGCACAGAGGTCACTTTTAGTTACGATCATACCTTATGATTGATGACAGTCTCTTCATCACCGGTTAGCTTAAAATGCCTGCAGAGGGCGGAGAAAATGATAGGAATTTGTGGACCGGAGTCAGCTGGCAATGTGGTGAGCACATCGAACCACTTGATGGTTTTTGTTTTGTCAATTGCTTTCCATGCAGCATGCAACTAGAATTGAAATATAAATAAATCATCTCTGGTCATAACTGCACATTACACTTTAATTAATTAGTTGTGGCTAATTTAAAAATACATACTGCAGTAAATGCTTTATTATTCTTCTTCTTGTTTCCATAAGCGGTGACCACAGCGAGCAAATTAGCTTGTGATAAAACCAAAGAGTTGTAGTCCACACCATCTTCTTCCGTGTTCTTCAATGATGCTTCGGCCACTACTGTTGACCAGTTTAATGCAAATAGACCACTTTGGCACGTGCTTTTACTGGAATATGAAATTACAGCATATGGTGAACTGTATGTTGTGTTCCCTGTGGCTTATTGTAAGAAATATGTACTTACGATGTAACAGTATTTCGTAAATTGTCAGATATATCCAGTAACAAAGGCAGGAAGCTGCGCAGGGTCCACTCACGGTGAGTGACACTGAGGTATGTCAGCAAGGTCTTGACATAGAATTGTGACGTTGTATCCCTGTAGCGGTGCAATGTTGATGTCACAACTCGGCAGATGAATCTCACTGCTGGTTCCGTTATGCCTGGAGAAAATGTTAGTCTCTCACAACAAACAAATCTTCAATACATTCTTAATTCTATTATCAATTATTTCCTTTTGTATGAATCGATCTGATTCAGGTTGAAAACTTTTAATAGATAAAGTCGAAACATTATTTCTTTCACATACCATAATATTGGTACCTGATTTTAGTATTTGTGATAGTACCAAACCAGGTTTTATGTACATGAATTGGGCTAAAAAAATAACACTAAACACATCTACAATACATTGGTATGTTATAAACTAAAAGAAACAATATTTAATACCATAAGTGTGAGACTATGTTTCAGTAAGCAAACTGTATAACAGGTGTTTTATCAAAACCTAGTTGGGGACATATACCTAGGTATCATTGGTAAAGAGAGATACGCCTTTTTGGAAATAGGAGCAATGTTCACTCTATTGAATGCAGTTACCTGAAAATACCTGGGAATTGGATCAATAAATCTAGGGACCGATAGGCAACCTTTCATAACTTCACTCTGGACATCTACTATCGTCGTACGTATAGCTGCAAAGATAATTGAATAACTAACTTATTACCTGGTGTTGCTAATACATCCTGGATTTCTTTTATAACTTCGCGTCTTTCTTTCAAGCTTGCGGTCTGGATTTTAAATGGGACGTCCTTCAATTTCTTTAACACCTGAAAATGAAATGTACGTTATCAGATTAGTTGGTTTTTCTATGATTTTATAAAGGTTTTATAAAATTATTACCTCTGCATCTGCCATTTTCTGCAAACATTCAGATAGTTTTGTATTTTTATTATAAATCTTTCTGTAAAGAAAACAGATCAAAATTTGCACACCTAACCCTAAACAAAACACTTGCTTTACTCGCTCCGACGTTGGTAAAAGAGACAAATGAGGGAGGTAAGGAAAGGAGCACAGACAAAAAGAACTGTCACAAAAGTCAAACACATAATTGCCAGTAAGAATAAGATTCGGAATATGTTTCTTGAGTAAGTGAAAGAGTGGAGAGAAAGGTAAGTTACAGGCTTTAGTACAATTTTGTTTTAGTGTTTTCAGGTAAGTAAAATTTTAAATTTTTTTAGTACAACACTCTGTAAAACTAAACAGCAGAAAACAAAGACAATCTCTCTCTGTGAGATTTATTTTTTGAAAATGGTTTGACATTTGACTGGACGATTTTTGACGTTTTATTTCATTTTTTTGTTTGGCTGAGCTTGCTTGCACTCATTGTACTGCATGTACCAGCTGGAACTTGAATGACGGTGTAAGGAATATCATCACACCGTCAGATATAATTCTTAGTTTTTCATTAATTTCATCGACTTAAGAAACATTGAATTGCGAACATGGAAACAAGATTAAACCAATTAGACACACTACATAGTTTTGTCCAAGGGGTTGACAAAGATTTGACAATGATATTACAGACTTTTCGATGGGATCGAAAAAACCTTCTATTGGTATGTATTGGGTGCATTTGAATATGTAACACGTTACCGATCCACTTGTGATAAAGTATTCATAGATTTTTCAATACATTGAGTGAAAAGTCAGGCACTACTTGTATGACTCGCCCTTATAGTATAAACATATACTTTTTCATAGGGCTCACCGTTGGCAACATGCCGGCATGATAACAACCACAAGATGCCCCTGGAGAAGATGAAAACCCACGAGTCGAAGTGTATTATGAAATCGCAAGGATACACACAAGATGATGAATTGTTACCTGAACCATTAAACAATACAAACGCTTTGGTGAAATTAAGTGAGTGAAATAGAGATACCTACTTTAGTTGTAGAGAATGGCACATTGAAAAGTTCGTAGATATTGACAAGTGTAAAGGAGACATTTTGTGTTGTTTCTTGACCTACTAATTTATAACATTAGTCACTGATCACTTTCTGTGTCCTGCAGGTACTCAGCAAATCATTGCAATCTTGAATGATGCTTCAAGGTGCACTCCCATGTTCAAGAGAGGTAAATTTAGTTTATGTCAAATATTAATTATTGACTTTCTTCACATACACTTTACTATTTGAATTTATGTAAGGATTTAAAACACCATGTTTATCAGTAAGGTATTTTAATGTTTATTTCGTATTCCATTTTAGAATATAAGGATTGCAGCGTAGCTCCGGTGTCTAAGACTTGACTTATAAAGTGCAGTTGACTTACTCCTTCTTCACTAAATGAGACATAATAGTAGTCTATGCAATACCCCACCAAGACACCCACCCACATGTACCAAATGTCATCCAGATACATGAAGCCATTTTGGATTTGTGTAATAACAAACATCCATCCATCCAAACATTTCTATGTATAATTTTAAATGAACACACAAATGTGTCTTATATATTGATGTGAATTTTCCTTTTACAGCAATTATTTTTGTTCTTGTTCATCAATGGAAACAATTTTGGACTTAATTTGTATCCTTTACGTGAAACCAAGGCAATGACTGCAATCTCCTCTATGCTTACTTTTAGTATTTCCCTGCAGTTCTTAGAATTTGTGAATTGCCATTGTTTATCGCACTTTTTATTTTTAATATATTGTTCTGTTAATTTCATTATGACAATGTGAACGATACAGGGAGCATGTCCTGACTGTTAAAACATGTCATGTAATGTGGCATGAGTGTATTGACTGCAACATAAGTTCAATAATAGTAAATGCTTGTGACACACACTCGCGACTTCCACTCAACTCCAATCTTTGAATGATTTTCTTAATATATTGAATGTAAGGCAAACATTGCGAGAGTCGGTGCTTGGAGCCGTGCAGCCTGGCGCGGCTGCAGGCCACGTACTCCGGCGCCGAGCGGCGGGCCATACACGACGCTGTGGTGCAGGCGGCGCCCTCCTGCCATGATCTGGCCGATTTAGCTTTACCGGGGTAAGACCACACTGCAGTTATACCCCCATGACAATGTGTAGGTAAGATTAGCTTATTTATTTTCATTGTCATAAATATACAACTTTGTACATCTGTGAAACTGTAATTAATAATTACAACGAAGCGCCAATAGCCTAATGGTAAAGGGTACGGATTACCTATCTAGCGGTCTTGGGTTCGAATTCCACCATTCGACTATTGCTCAAGACTAGGGCTCCGAGCCCCTCAATGGGGCTCGGAATGGAAAAATATAGTGAGTAGATGATGATAACTTATGCACTCAGAGTCTTGTTACTTGGCATGTAATTAAATAAGACTGAAACACCTCTGGCATTTCAGGTGTAGTAACGACGAGGGGCCGAGTAAGGTCAAGTCGCGAACGGAGGTGCTGGCCGAGCTGCGAGACATGCGGCGCCGCCGCACCAAGTACCGCCAGCCCGCCAAGACTCGCAACTACTCCCACGTGCTGCGGGACGTCATTAAAACACAGGTACCTCGTTAATAATAATAATTACGCAATTACGAACGTTTCAAAATCCACATATCTAACTTTCATATTTTTTTAGATGGAGACCTATTCAGGAGCGGCTCACGTCACTGGCCAGTCTGGAGAGAACGGTTCGCCGAGAAGTGATACCTCACGTACTCAATACGATTGTTCTGAACCATCGTGCGCAAGGGACCGCGCTCGAGAAACATATATCCGTAAAAAAGATGTAAGAGGGGAACACTCGAATAAGAATTCCGAGTGGCGCGCTCCAGGCGGAAACAGATATAATGCATCAAGTACTAGCTATCACTCAAAAAGAAGTCGGATTCCTGGCAGTTACGCAAGTGGGAGACAACCGAGTGATCGATGTCGCCCGGACAGCCACTACTACAAAGATACACGGAATTATGAATATAACAATTTCACAGGGGGAAAATATTTTGGAAGTGAAGCCCGAGACAGGAGTATGTTGCCGAGTGACGGAAGATACGAGCACAAAGAACATCGCTCCAGCGACAGGTCGGAGAGAAATATCAAGGACACGCAAACACGACATGGTTACACTAGAAAAAGACATCGGACGCGTCACTCTTCTGATGAGTCTGAAGATTCTGGAAGTACAGGCAGACAATCGAGAGATAGGCGAACAAGTCGCAGAGACGGACTATCGCCAAGTTATCACGGTAACTACAAGAGTAAGGACGAAAAAACGCGTATAAAATCAGAAAGTTTGCAGTCTTCCCGGAGACCTCCACCAGGAGGAACTCCCACTTCGCTGCCTCGGTTGAATAACAGGCATTCGGGACTTCGTACCGACATTAAACAAGAAAAAATTGATTCAGCAGACGGCCGCGAGGACCGGGACCGTGGCAAACCTTCTAGACCCGCGAGCAACACGGACGCAGGCGCCGGAACGCTTATCAAAATAGAAAAAGCCGAAACAGACTCTCAATACAGTTCCAGTCGCTCTCGGAGCGGGTCGTCAGATTACACGGAAGGCGATGCAACGGTGAAGGAAGAAAACGATCGCTCCACACGCGAAAGAACTGGTAACAGACAAGACAAAAGCAGATACTATGACCCTACTGTGACTAGCTCTACGCGTGTACACTCGGCAAATACTGGTCTTAGGACTGTTTATTTCGAAAGAAGATCTGAAAGACACGGAGACAGCACTTATACGGGTAGAAATTATGATGTGCCTATTAAAGGAGAATGGTCCGGAGAACCCGCAGCAGACGGCAGCCATAGTCGCGATTACGAGGCATACGTTGGCAGAGAATACGAAAAGAGCGCGAGACCCGGTGGGCATGGTCACCGCCAGGGGCGCAGCGCCGGCGCCGCCGCAGTCCACCCGGCAGAACGTAGGCGTGATGACAGAACACATGAAAAAATGTCTGATACGAGAAAGCATTACAGACGAACGGAAGATTCAAACACATGTCGTAAAAAGTGGAACAGCTTCCACAACGGCAATGCGAGACCGGACGTAACATACACGGAAGCAAGTGGCGACGAGAGACGGCAGCGCAAAAAATATTTTTAACTATCATCATTAAAATAGTTTAAAAAAATGTTATTTTGTTATGTTCCCAACTAAAATATTTTACACGTTGACGTTAAATAATACGAGTCAATTAGTGCGGCGCGGCCGACCTCGCTTCGGTGGAGAGCGCGGCGAGATGTAGGAGTTCCTTGAATGTGAGGAGGGTCGCGCGCGGCGCCGTGTGACTTGACAACTAAATCTTATGCGGAAATAGAATAAAAATACGTGAACGTGAAGTGACCCCCCCCCCCCCCCCGCGCCGTGCGTTCTAATTTAATACCAATTTTTGTGCTTTTCCAAGCGACTAATGCAACTGCGAACAACGGGATATTTTACGTGCGGTCGTAATATAACACCATTTGGGCAATTGCGGTTTTATAGCGACTTATTAATCAGAATGTTTTACCAGGTCCGCGCAAATAAAAATATAATACCAGCACAGCGCTTTGTACGACCGGTTCAAATTAGCGATATGAAGTCGGTCGTGCGGAATTTGTTCATGAGCTTTATTATGGCGTTATTGTCACTGGACGCGCGTAAATCAATCTCCGAGATTACTAGCAGACGATTATAAAAGATCGCTCGAAACAGATCGGCGCCCGCGCATATATACCTATTCTTGCTAAAGCCGGAATCATCATCATCATCATCATCATCAACAGTTTCTAAGCCGGAATAAGCCGGATATATTTTAGGCGTATTTATTAAATCGGAAATAGGTACTGGCACTGCTCACGTCGGATGGAATGAGGTGCCAGATGCAGCTCTTGCGCACAGGTTCCATGTTGAAAGGTACAGGAGTTTGAATACTTCATACTCATTGAGACGCGACGCGGAAAAATTAAGCAACACGACGCAGGTTTTAATCGTATCTATATGGAAAAAAAGGGTTAGTCGTACACCATTAATGCTTTTACTATAAGCCAATCATTTTGGCAAGTCACTGCTACCCAATTGCTTATTTCGGAAGTCAAGTTAGAAGGGCGTCGTTTTGTCTCATTGCCTCAAAAATGGCAAATGTCTGAATGGACCACCGCGAAGAGTCTTCACTGAACCTAGTTGTGTTGTTGTAAGATGTCTTATGAGCATTGGACTGTACACGCGGGCGTTCCGTTTAGTTCTGGAGCGTGTTATAATTAAAAAATAGTTGAACTTTTTTGTTCTTCACATCGAAACTACAATCTGCACATAATGTCGTGCTTTTCGTTGAACAACGCAATTTAGAAGCTGATAAAAAACATGGCATAGACAGAGAACGCACGCGGCGCCGGCGGCGGCCACGAGAGTGTGACGGCCGCGCACGCCAGCGCGACACTGCAACGCGATAATTGATCAAGTGCAATTATGTCTATTCACTTGGCACAGCAGTAGATCAAGGAGTCGGAGAAAACCTCGCTTTAATGTCGCGACAAACTGTTCTAGGCACAAGTTGATTGTAGCCAACCTGGTAGACGTTTGCACTGGCAGATGGACAGCAGTAGCCTTTGTTTGACCGTTACTTTACCACCGCATATATTTTTTTACATCTGCCAATTTTAATTAAATAAATCTTTGTTTATTCATTTAAAATTAATTTATTTCTTCTAACGTCTATTTTATTTACTTTACTTGGGCAATTTTCCCGTGACCGGTCGCGGTCCGGGTGCGGGCAGGGCGTGCGTGCAGCGCGCTCTAGCCCGCGCGTTGCCTGCACCATAACGTGTAATTGTATGGTCCCCGGCAGCCGGCGGCGGCGGCGGCGGCTCGCTATGTGCCACCTACAAGGGCGAGATGCTGTACTTCTAGTCAGATTGCTTGCCAGTTAACAGTTAGCAAGGTACGTGGTAAGCGGCTGCGCGCAGACTTCTCCAAAATTTGTATAAAAATGTATCTTTAATTCCTGCAGTAATTTAATTACAAGAGAGACGACGGATTCCACACACGATGGTCAATTTTATAATGATGTCTCGTCTAGATTTCATGCTTCGCTAAATATAAGTTGGAAATGTAAACATTTCTTTTAAAATGTGTGTCGTCGGTGTGGAGAACGTGTACGGTCAAATTAACGACTAGGTACCTAGGACTTTATGATGCTACATGTCCCCACCGAGGGGCGCGGAGCCTGCCCTATTATTAGGGGTAACTAGGACGTAGTCCACCACGCACACATCATGATTGCCTCTTTTATTGCTAGAAAATAAAAATTAAGTTGCAAGTTTCGTTAATTACTGATCTCAAAACTCCGCGGACACGGCGCAAGCACTGGCACAATACACACCTAACCGCAAACAATCTATCAATTTTACGACGACTCCGTTCTGGGAGGGTGATGTGAAGCGACGTGTGAATCTATCGCCGAGTGTATAATTGAGGTTTTGTGGTTAGACCTTAACATTGATTTACGTCGTATTGATGTTGTCTGTGGCTGCTCTCCGCGCTCTCTTATACATTACATTTTTAGAAAGTTTAAAGGAAATAAAGAACTATTTCCGCGCGTGTTGTCAGCACTGTACGAGAAGCGGCCTCCAGAAAACGTATGTAAAAGAGTTGGTTGCCTACAACACGTATTCACGTGAGTCGAGTTACAATAAAACGAGTTGCAATTTATTAACAATGAGAATATTGCAAGAGAATGCAAAAAGAGTTTGATAAAAAGGCGTGGGCCGCGGGCGCGGGGCGCGAGCCCGAGCGCGGGAAATAAAACGACGCGCGCGCCGCCGCGGGTCACGCTCGCGCTGCACAGCGACGCACGACAAAGATTCGTTTTACCATTTACGTGTTCTAAATAAATGAAATATCGTGTTCCCCACAGTACATTGAAATATAATTGTTAATCATAACACTTTCATTGTTTACGGTCAGAATTTCTGCGCTGTCTCGGCACTTCAGATGCGGACGATAGCGCCGCGTGCTAGCCGGCGCGGCGGCGGGTGGCACACGCCGCAGCACGGGCACGGGCACAGCGCAGTCTGGCCGCGAAGCGTGCCTCGGTCACGCGCGTCTCTCGTTGCGGCGCGGCCACGTCGCGCGGTTAAACTTTTCGCGTTAACTCCAGTGTGGTGCAAATATTTAGTGATACTTTATTTTTGTGCGACCATGCGATTACTGTGTGTGCTCGGTGCTGTAAAAAGGATTTTACCAATTTTATTTTAGGTCTGCTATGTTTTTTTTTTATATTTACATATTAATCGCAATAATTTATTTAGTACAGTGTAATTTTATGAAGTTTATTGTTTGAATATTTTTTTGGAACAATTTGCTTATATTCACCATTTATTTTTTTACTTTTTTAAATTTGGTTAAATGATTATTATTTACACGAGCGTTGCGGGGTGAGTAGAGTCCTAGGAAATGATAAGATTTATCTAGTTAATTAATTATTCCCGGGCGCACTCCTCGCCTGCCTTTTACAGTTTGTAAACTAGTGGGCACGGTTTTCTTGTAATTAACGTAAAAGGTGACTGAGCAGGTTACAGAATTATATTTATAAAAACTGGCCAACGGGACGCGCTGCTGTCGGTTGTGACTATTGTCAAACCTCCATTAGAAAAGTCTTGGTTGAAAATAAAACGTTGATATTCGTCGACTTCATCGTTCTTCAGATAAATTTCATCTTTTTAAATCTATTTTTGCTAGTTAAACTATTTGAACTAAAATAAAAATTAAAAATAAATTTAGTATCAACTCGTGCGCAGAATATGGAGCTCTACTTTTATTAGCGAAGGTAAAGTGGAAGCTCGACTCCGTAATTGAATAGATGTGAGATAAGCTGAGCTGGGCACGCTGCGGCGCGGTGCGGTGCGGCGCGGTGCGGTGCAGTGCGGTGCTGTGCGGCACGACGCGATTAGTACGCGCTTGATGACGTCTCGAGAGTAACTAATGATGAGCCGCACACGTCGTTTTAATTAGACCCGCGAAAGATCAATTCTCAAATAAATGTTTTTTTCAAGTACTGAATCATAGATATAATTTAATTAAAACTTAGTTATTCATCGTAATGATGCTGTTCGTGCTAATTAATAAGACGTCAATAATAGATTAGAACAGTGTAATAAAAAAAACAGTTCCCTAAGCCGTGGTGGATGACACACGTATCGTCGGTATCCAGTAAATTGCAAGAGGGCAACACAAACGGCCGTCAAACGAAACGAATGAGCCGTTGGAATAACAAACGAGTGGCGAGAGGAAATTGTCGAGGAGCTTTCGTATCCTGCGCTATGTGATAAAACACGTTAAACGCCTCGAGCGGCGACACAGCATGTGTCGTGTATATGAACCAATTTCCGGCGCGGCGACGTCTGCCGAACATTGGAAATTAATTTCAGTATAATTTAATAACTTTAAAGGGAAGCGTGTGAATTCATATTCAACGGCCGATTAAAGACTTCGTACCTTCGATATGAAACTTTGACTCTATAACGGGTTACCCAATTTTGTTGACATATACGCAAACTTAGAGGTATTAAGTGGTTTAATATTAGCACATGTAATTCGCTGCTGTTGTGTTACCCGCGTTATTGTAATTGAAAGTAAACTGTACGTCTCGGCGAGTACGGAAAGGAAGCTGCCGTATCAATTGTTACAATATTGTAACAAGTGCCGCGCGCGGACGTCGTCGGCCGCGTTGATGTCTTTTGTTTTCAACAAGTTACTGAAAACTTTTTATGAAATTTTTAACAAGATACGATCGAAGTGTTTCAATTTAGGAAAGTTGTTAGTTTACTTTCTTTTACTAATAACAATAAAAAGATGATCGACATCATCTCATAATCACAACAGCTAGCCGGACCCGCTGCTGCGGCTGTGGTTCGGAAGTTTCTAAGGTCCTATGTCTTGCGATCTAGAGCACTCGACATCTTAAGACCTCAGTTCGATTCCAAGCCGGTGCGAACGAAGCGACGGTTTGCAAGAATCGGTGATTTTATATCACCTAACAGCTCAGCACCGGGGTGCGGGGTTGAGGCTACGGATCACACGTGCAGAGTGGTCAGTGAACGAGTTCACACCAAGGCGCTAATTTGTCGGCAACTTTCCAACACGTTTGTTAACGCGACGTTTATGACAGTCAAGTACATAGTAGGTACATTCCGCCTTCGTTTATGTATATATTAAACGATGTTAAAATGTTTGTAAACAATTGAACTCATTGTTTTAAAAACAATAATATTTTTAATTCCTATTACAAATATTTAAAAATGCCTACACGTAAACATATAAACAGACCTTTCAAATTCACTCAATGATACAGCCGGCGACGTCGACGGACCCTTACAAATTATCGCCCTACTTTTTTTTTATAAATAGGGACATGTTCAAAAAAGCGAAAGAGCTTAGGGGAGGGCATACGTTATCCACAAACCGGTGAATACTATTTTAATTAATTAATAATAAATCTACCTGAATACGTTATTTGGAATAAACAAGAACGTACGTCTTTTCAAGTCACATCCTACAAGTGCGACGCTGGCGTCTATTTTATTTGTCTGAATTTAGCCTTGTAGCGTGCAGCGATGGGTCTTGTTAATAAATATTTGTGTTCACCTATTACGCCAGAAGATGGCGCCTTTACTAATTATCCTAGTCGCCAACCAACAAGCGGTCGCGGCCGCTTTAAAAAACTGCAATTTCATAGTGTCTGCGAGAAAATACAACTACCGTCGGCCGCGGGTTCAATTTTATTTTAATATATATCCCTTAAATCTGTGTAAAATGTAATATATAGTAAATAGAAACGTCACCATTGCACATGGCCGTGTATTGTCGGTTATACAAGCCTATCTAACACAATTATCAAATCTTATAATTAAAACAACCGGACAGGTCTTACAACGCACTTATCGTTTGAAATGAAATACCCCCTTCTTATTATTACCCGCGAGTTTCTGAGCGCGTACGAGCATTATAATTATTTCATACCCTTGTATTTCACGTCTATTGAAACTCGCGTTGACATTACAAAGATTGTAATTAGTTTTTTTATAATATAGAAATGTAAACAGCTGCGAATACGGAGGTAGCGGTGGGTCAAACAAATGTTTTATTCAACTTTGAAACAAATACCCTTGTTGCCGAGATCAAGTGAGGTACGTACATGAATGTGGTCTTTTTTTAATAAATCTAAATACCGCGTGGAGACAGACATAAATAATGATGAGTGGTAGTGCAGTGGAGAAGTAATTGTTTACTTTTACACGAATGTTTCGTCGAGTGGTCGGCCGATGGACAATGGCCGTTTTGGTTGCGGTTACAATACAGACCTCCTCGCTCTATGGTCGATGGGGCGTAGAGCGGCCGCGCCGCCGCGCCGCCGCGACCGCAGACAATGCACCGGACTACAATTGCAAATTAATCACGGCAGATGGAGGAAGTGCTCGATAAAATTTATTTCGGTTGTTTTGTTCATTAGAAAATTTACACGGTGCAGTATAAGTTAACCAAATATCGGAGTATCGGAAAGTGCTTGTGTCGGGCGCTCAATAATTGGGGCTGCAATATTTCTGCGAGTGTTTGTCAGCTGTCAGGTGAAACAAATGAAGTGTAGAGTGAGTTTGAGCAGTTTAATGTGTGTCACCGGGGCCGGTTGAAGTGTTACGACATTTTATACGGAACATGTTTTTGGTAAGTCTTCTTAAAACTTGCATACGAATGTTCGTTTTCTTGTTTGTCTGTATATATTCAAAGTTTTATAACTAGGACGATAAGATCACGGTATACAGTTGGTGCCGGGTTACTCGGCCGGTAACCAACGACCTTAATAATAAAAGTAAATCCCCTTACACGTTGGACGATTCAACGATTTCCGCTAGAGTGCAGAGTGCAGTCATCGTGGATTTGCTAAACAAAACAGAGTTTGACATTCTGCTCCGTCGGCTTTTGTTAACCGGCGCAACGGGCGCGGGGCGGCAGTGGCGCCCCCGGCCCCTGGCCCCCGGCCCCCGGCCGACAGCCGTTACTGTTGACTTTTACAACTTGATATAAATAAAGTGTAACAATTGCATTGTAGTCCACTAGCGCCGCCGCCTGACTCATGGGAGATAGCGGGTTTTTATTATTCAATCGTTTGACGAAGATACCCCCGTTTCTGTAGCTTTGTAAAAAAATAATGTAATTTCTTTCAAAACACGAATAGTAACTCAACATCGCGTGTGAACGTTTGGAAAAGGGACGCGAAGTCCAAATTTTTTTTTTAAGTATCCAGTTTTTGTTTCGAAAATGAACGAAATAATTACATATACAAGGATCTTGTGACGTCATTTTTTAAAATACACTATTCATGTAATTCATAATCGCTTATAACTCAGAGCACAATGTTGTTCCATATATCTTGTGTATAAACGATGTAGTCGGCGGGCGCGCGCGCCGCCGGCCGCGCGCTTTAAATGCAGATAATAAAGTATACGACAAACCCTCGTCGTTGAGCAGGCTCCCTCACTGTGATACGGTTGTCGCACACAGATTGATAAATGCGGTACACTCTTTTAATTGTAAAGGTTTTGCCTTTTGTCCGCGTCCAGCGACTCGAGTAAGAAATTAACATCTGCACGTAGAGAGGGTAACTGTTTTGCTATCGTAAATCAATATAGAATACAACAGTTGTAAAATAAGCGTCCCGTTAGAAAGTATCCGAAGCGCCACTGAGAAACACCTTTGAGATGCCACGCGTATGAACAACCGCCGAGCGTAATGGATGAAGACATTCAAATAACTAAGGCAGCCATAAACAAGTTACGCGTTCCCCGCGTTACGAGACCTAAAGCCGAAAGAAATGCTTTCGTCCGCGAACCGGTCCCCGTTGTCCGCCGCGTGCCGCCCGCGCGGGCTCCAACTCTGCCGACACTCATTTGTCTAAGTCCACCAAATGAGAGGGGAAACGGTCTCGTTAGGAAAGGGCCAACTATAATGCAGGGTTGCCAGCTAAGTGTCGTACACTGACAGTAATATCGATGCGAAGTGACGCGGCCCTTAAACATTGCATCACGGGACGCTGAACGAGTTTCGCTTCTAACTACTTATACTATTGTGAACTCATTTTTAATATATTTTGCCGAAAATGATATCTTGGTTCGTGGAATGTGTGCAGTCGAACTTGCCAAGTTAATGTCACAAAATTCACAGTCTTTTAATAATTCGTCAACTGATGCCGAGGTGTCGACAGCCCTAGTCAATTGTTAAATTTTGTCGTAGTTATTGTTGTAAGAGTAGTTGCAACACTACATTGTTATAAATAAATATATTTTGTGGTTCACTGCCTACATGCTACACGCCGAATGATAATTTACTAACATCATGCTTGTTTGTAAACAAAATGTACCACTATGGTGAGGCCGAGCGTTGAGACGATGCAAAAAATAACATTATATTGTAGTTATAAAAGTCGCAATTAATCATTTCGATTAGAGCATTCTTCATTAACAGTTGTATATTTTTTGTTAGAATGTCAAATTGAAACGAAGGTCACTGTAATAGCAAACTGCGTGTTCCAAGAACAAGCGCTGCTCGCACTGTAACCGCTGTTTACAATTAATGATATTTTAATAGTATATTTGTGTAGCGCGAGTGTGTTACTTACGCGGACGACTGTTCCCACTGCAATCATTTTAGCGACAGCTTTTTTTTTAAGTATCTTCCCAGTAACTTGATATTTCGTGTATTTAGCTATCTCGGTAATATCAGGATTCATTGCAAACTTTTGCTATTTTTTTTACTTGTCTTTAATTTGTTGTCCTTACATGCTCAATAATTAGCAGTGCTCGATAGTTTAGAGCGGCACGCGCCAGGCCGCCAAGTTATCGTATAAGGGCCTCCAATCTACATTAAGAGCGCTCCGACTGAATACCCGTTCGCTTCTCGCTCTAAGTTTTACGTAGATCAGAGCTGGACTTCGTATTTTTTCTTTAAAGCGTTTCTTAATACATTTTTTTTGTAAATGCGAAAATTCATTATTTCACGCTGTGGTCTGCTCAATTCTATACATTTATTTCAAATTCTGACTTTTACCTTTTTTTTAATCATATTATACATTTATTAATTAAATATATTATTTATTCATGTCATCATCATTTTACTTACTTCATAACACCAAATTATTTATTTTAGTTAAATTAAAGAGTTGTTTATAAAAGTGAAGCCAAGCTCGGCGCGGCCTGTGCATGGATAACATGCTTCCAAGTATAACGCTGGCACGTCGTGTCAGCATTCCTTATAGTACAGCGGTTACTCTAGGAAGCCTTCCTCTGAACTTATACGAGTTCTAAACCAAATACGCAATTCAAGGTATCAATCATGATGTTTGATTACTTATAAATGCGCGCGCGGTTACATTTCATTTCCATTTTATGTTGTGCTTTCATTTTTGCTAGAAATGGCGACGCGGCCGGCACGTCGTAAATTTGTTGCTTATCGCTTGTTCGACATGTCGTGTGTATAACGACCGTGAAATAAGGAAAAAGTTGTAAAAATCTTATTCGCACATTAGAAAGAGTTGTCTCTCCCGGCTGCGGCGGTGGCTTCCGCCGGACGCGGTTTGAAAGTGTAACCTCACTGAACGACTTCCCATAATAATACACATAGCGCGTATTACGGACATGTTGCTATTGTCCTGTACCTGTATATGTTTAATATTTTATGTTAAAGTAGGCAAGTTCTATGTTCTAACACAAAAACATTCACTTGGAATACCGAAGCTTCAATTTGCATGTAACGCATCTAGGTAATGCCAAGCTTTAAGAACTATTTCGGCTTGTGTTCGACTGCGGCCGCGTGTTTGTTTGTGAAAAACACCTCCACTTTCAACATGATAACATTCAAATGCATCACGAACGTGGTTTATAGATTGTTTCTTATTTTTTAGTCCTGTACCGAAAATACGAACTTTAAATTACATTATGTATTAGCTGCTGGACATGAGTCAGTGATGCATTGGCGCGGCGCGGAGGTCCGGCGCGGGCAGCCGCAGAGGTCGGCGCTCGGCGGCCGAGCGAGGAAAGTTTCGTAGACCGCTAATGCGAGGTACAAGACAGCCCGCGTTTAGTTTTTGCTCCAATTTACAAGAAAGTGTCTCGACGCCAGGAAAGTAAAAGTGAATTATAGAACTAACAACTTAATGTTGTAATAAATCAATGATTACCCGACGCGACGGACGAGTATTGGAAAACACAGCTTAGCCACCTGGCGGCACGCGGAGACACATTATAAATTTCCATCTGTAACAATCTTGGCACACTTTTTTATCCAATAGTAGCTTCAAACCCGCTCTCTACCGAAAATTTAAAACCTCATAACGATCAAATCAAATCTACACCGAACACAAGGCATAGAAGCATGTGAATATCTATGTGATTAGTACGTGTTAGTGTGTGTGTGTGTGTCAATGTTTTCGCGACTGTTAAAAATTGTTTTGATTGTGAAGTTACACAACTTAAACGATTCTAAGTCATGTAAGTGGGCGGCGAGGTCCGGCGGTCGTGACCCGGCCCGTGCACTTATCGATTGGCAGTTAATTCGAGGCCGGAGGGCCGTGGGAGCGCAGACAATGGACGCATTTCACGGTCGGGCTCCGCGGGACGCCTCGCTCTGCGCCCTCGTCCTCCGCCCTTTGCTCTCCGACGTAGCCCCGGGCCAGCGGCCTGCGCCTGCGCACCTGCCTCACCGTATTTCACTTCACGTAGCACTTGTGGGATAATCAGCTATTCACTACGTACAACTTATGAATTACATAGTAAATAATGACATCGAATCATTTCCAATCAGCTCTTCAAGCAGTCGAGTAAAGGTGACTAACGAGTTGAGTTTGTCAGTAAATGGTATTCTTCTAGTTGTATACTTTTTCTGTAAACCTACAGAAGCCAGTATCGTTTTCCAGTTTACTTCACAAATCCGGGCCCTCGTAATGAGTACGAGGAAGCACGCAGCCGTGGCGCGGCCGCAAGCTGCGAGCAGCCGGCCCACGCCGCGCCGCCGCGTGCTGCGAGCAGCCGGCCCACGCCGCGCAGCCCTGCCTTTATGG
>JAODUI010000027.1:220683-233951 GCA_027563995.1 Papilio gigon
GCCGTCCGCACTTAATTGTCGGTTCACCTAGAGCCATTTGGGAAACTTTCTTCGAGGGCGAAGCGCCGACCGGTTTTCGGAAGACTGCTTCGATCTGTGATTCCTTAAAACGAAACTCTTCATTTCACTGAATTAGGATATTTTAGCTCAGTTTTATAGCAAGTTTATGCGCCGGGGGAAATCGTAGATACTAAATTTTAAGCAATGATTTCATGAATAACGTCTAAAGTTTACCATCTACGTCTGCATTACTTAAGAAATTATGCTACTTATAAAACGGATTAACTCACGTGTAAATCGGTGTCGGTACCGACTAGTTTCGAGCCCATCGGGGGCTCATCTTCAGGATTAGTGGGATTGGTACTATAGCGCGTTCGCGGCCCGTCGCTATCACTTAAGAAATTATTAACAAATCAAAGCAAATTTTTATTTAAGATTCACATTATGTGCAGTGTTATATTATTGACATAAAAATATAACAAAGGGAATTATAGTGACGGAGCGAATATGCCGTTAAGACAATACGGGCGGGACACCGCGCCGGCGGAGCGTGGCCGCTCGCCCCAGGCCACACTCGCGCAATAATCGCCTCTGCCAGCGCCACATAGCAATGCTCCGTTCCTTGCACGCTCAAAAAACCACAGATAACGTAATATAAATGAATTTAATTGACGGGACCTGGGTAAAAAATAGTATCTTTAGTTTACAATCACATTAAAGTAGAGGAATGGAAAAAAAACCTCATTAAGTTACCAAGATAGACTTAATATGAACCGGAGACTAGCCGAAGTTTATCTATTTCTAATAAATCAAGTTTAAAAAATACCTAATCGTATTGAAGATAAGTCGGCATGTGTCGAACAGCGCCACCTGGCGTGAGGCGCATGTCATCAATCTATTAGCCCAGATGCGACGGCGCCGGCGCTGGGGGCGACCTGGATCACACAAAGGGTAATCTCATTTTGCGTGAAATCAGTATCAAATCTGCGTGTCTTTCGTTCTCTACCATATTAAATATAACTATTAACTCTTGACATGACGATTGTAGACACCGACAATTTATATCATTAATCGAAATATAAATGTTAATTAAAACCAAAAACAAATAAGAGATGTGTGATGCCATGAAAACAGAACATCGTTTATTACAATTCAACGTTCGTAAATGCACGCAGCAGTTACATAAATTTACAGCGTCCTTAAATGCAATCTTGTGTTGCATTCTATTTAATTTACGGCGTAGGTACAAGCCGCCCGTTTTTACGAAGGCAGAAGTCCTTTTACGCTGCGTATCGTAACTGACATAAAAAATCACCCGATCCCGCCAGAGAAGCGCGCGCATTCTGTCCTCGTTCCTGTTGCGAGCAGTGAGTGAGACCTATAATCAATCGAATGAGTGAGCTAAAATACCCTTTAGAAATGAACTAGCTCTTTTTATCACTCGCTCACTAGTTCCCCGAGTGGAGCCGAGAGCTGCCGTCGCCGACGTGGACACGCAGCCTTGCCCAGCGCCGCGCACTTGTCATGGTGTTCTTGCTATTTGCCTTCAAGTGGATTGCACGCGCTTTGGCGATATTTCCCGCGATGTTTTTTTTTCATGTTATGACTTTCTTGCCTGATCACTCATTAACGCCTCCTCAAACATGAGGATGTCTCCCGTAACAATGCAAATGGAATAACATTATTCAGTAAATGTAGTTTACTTTACTCAACGTGGAATGTGCTTTGGCTTTAGCTAGAAATATAGTTAGGATTAAAACTCCATACTCGTATACAGCCATAATAAAGTTGTCAAGAGCCCCGCAGCCGTTGTTATTACAAACAGGTTGAGAGCCTTGGACGAGCAGCGTCTAACTGCACAGTATCTGTTCTAAAACAAATCAAAGGGATCGTCTGCGGCTGGGACGGCGCTCCATTATGTTTGCTAGATAATAACAGGGCTCGGTGGGCAGCGCGCGGCGCCGCGGGGCACGCCTGTAGCGCCACTAATCGTAGAAATTTTGTATGTGAACCGTTCGTCCAACATTACAAGTTTTGTAACTTGCATTATTTTAACTATTCTGTTGTTAATCACTAATATTTAAATGTTTCTATGCTTCAGTCAGAAGTCTACATTTCACATTAGGATGCTCATACAGGATAGGCTAATTATTTAATGTCCACGTCCGCCGCGGTCCAAATCAGTTTCCAAATGTTTATTTCACTTTCGACAATAAGTCATCCCGCCATGCATACAAAAAATGTTACCGTAGTAGTAGTTAAATAATTTGGTAACATTCCGGCACGCCACAGTGAAAAGGTAAAAAAAACAATCGGGGGGCCTTAATAACACGTCCAAAACGAGTGAGGCCGCCGCTAACTGGAAGATAATGAGACGAAATTACCTTTGTCTTGAGAGTAATTGTGATCAGTTACTTACAACAAAATATTATCACCCAGCAGCATACATAACAACAGCGGTTGAAATCCGGACAACTGATTCTACGGTCGTGGGTTTGAGTTCGACTACGTTTCGTGATTCAGATCCTCGCGCAAGCTGGATCACTCAAGACAAACAGTTTACTTCTATTTAAATAACTTATTTTTTTTTTCAATAAGAAAAATTGAATCTAGCAAAGGTGCCACTGTAAATGTGACAATCGCATACTTGTTGATTTTGTCCAAATATACACGTAACAAATATTATTGCGCATACGCACCCGCAGCGTCGATATCAACTAGTACTGCAAGTTGTGGTAATTAGTGGAAACTCGCATTATATTATCTGAGTACGTAAAGGCTTTTATACGAAGGACAACTGTCGTGGGAATTTAAACGCTCCTGACGTCACACGTCTGCTTTAGACGGTTAAGTTTATATTCATATTAAAAAGTACAAGCGTACATATGCGAGCCGCGCGCCGCACTCACAAAACATTCTCATTTAATACATGCAAAACAAAATAAACTTTTTATTTGGGCGTTGCCGAAAGAAGCGTCAACAGTAGCAGCAGTAGCGACCTCTTTCCCTTCACTTCGAATCGATTACATGGACAACAATACAGGCGGCTTACAACAGCGGTGTCACAAAATGACAAGCGAAAGGATACCGCCTTCGCTTGCGGCACCCTGGAGCTGGGATCTTACCGGCTCATCGACGACAATATCGGCACCAAATGATATACATCAAAATAGTGTATGTTTTTATGCGAAAAGTTCACGGTCCATCAGAAAAAAACCATAAGAGTTAAGTTAATGGAAATAAAACATCCAAAAAAAATATTTGAAAAATCAAGGAAAAGTATTGTGAAACGTAACAAAAATAATGACAACTGAAACTATTTTTGTAATAAACCGACGTCATGTGTGCTCTCGACTTGCAAAATATTTAACAGCAACTCAATATTTGCTGACTCGAGTCAAATGTAATTCGATCCAAGCGGAGAGGGACAAGGCGGCGGCCTCGCGCGGCGCGCGGACCTCGCCCGCACTCCTTGCGAATATCACATTTCTTAATGACGAAAGATAAATCTTTTGTAATGTTTATTTGTTAGATGCATAAGTAAAACTCGCTACTCAATTCTGCGTCTCAACACGGAAGGCGTGCGGCGTGCGGCGTGCGGCATGCGGCGTGCGGCGGCTGCAGAACGCAGTGATGACGGTCTTAAATGTAATGAAAGGAGCAGGTTGTAAAGCAAGTAATTAATATAGTTTGTTTGCAGGACAGATGGTCGGTGTGCGCGGCCGAGATGTCCGCGGTGATGAGCACGCTGTCCATGATCAGCGGCGGCCGGCGCGCGCACCGCAAGCTGGCCAGGTACCACCCACACAAATTCATACGTTGCAGCAATACACCAGACATTCCATTAATTTGCTCATAAAGCGGGAAGACAGTTAATATGAGTGGTTTTTATAATTGCCCTCAGGGTGTCTACGTCGAATTAGCTCAGTAAGGAGTGTCCGTGAATTAAATTGTAACCCGTTAGCGTCAGTCTCTAAAGATGATTAATTAATAAGTCTTATATCAAGCTCAGTGCTCGCCGACACGCCCGTTTAGTTTTTCTTCAAACTTTAATTAACTTCATCTGTTGACTGCAATGGTTTGCGTTTGGCGGCAGTAGCGGCGGTGAGATTGCTCTCGCTATATACAATTAATATTGTTCAACAATAGCTAACACCTGGTTGCAGCCCGCCGGCGCCGTCGCGACTGCAATCTATCTATCAAGCAACAAAAACGATACAATGCATTGAGTCGCAACCTTCACAAGCCGACGCCGGCCTCTCATAAGCAATGTTCACACGTTAAATTCATTTGATGTTATTTTGCTGCCATACACTGCTAAAAATGTATTTTAAAGTAGCTGTGAGTGTTGCCAAGTTAATAATACATAACATGACAATGTAAACATCGTTTTTTAATTATAAATAATACACAAGGCAGGTAATAAAAAGCGGTAAAGTATGATCATGCCCTTTGGCTACTTAAGCACATCTCCAGACGCCCTCCATCATCGTAAAGCCGATTTAAGTTGTCACAAAGCGGTGCCAGCGGAGCCATCACTGGGTTTATCGACTGCTCTGGAATTTTTTAAGGGCTCAATGTCATTTATCAAACACAACGCCGCGCCGTGGGCCGTTCAACACGTCGCATAAATCATTGCCTTAAGTTAATACATCGACTCGATACATTCAATAATTATAATTATCTAAGAAATCTATCAACTTGCCGGCTACAACTAATTTAACGTACAATTGAAATAGAGCAGCAAATGTGTTTTATGTAATCTAGCTGACTCGTACTGCAGCAATGCTTACGTGCCCGAACTTACTAATCCGAATAATGATTGACATATATTTTAAGTTCCTTTGCAATTTCTCTGCGTGTAAAGAAAACGATGATATAGAAACGCAAGCGCTCGGCGCGCATCTGTCGCGCGCCGGTAAGCGCGGCCGACACGCTCTAAACATCGCGGCCGCAGCTCGACAGAAGTTCCATATATCATATTTATTAGGATAAGATTTAACACACACAGACATAACAATAAAACAGGGCCATGATTAACAAAAAAAAGAGCCTCCATTACATCAACTTGAATCAGAGTTTGTTTTTATGTGTTTATTCATTCATAAATAATAACTGTTTGTTTGCCTCGTGCACTCAGCTCGCGGAAGTCCGGGCAGCTGTCGGACGCCGGCGACGACCGCAGAAGCCAGCAGGAGCTCGGCAACAAGCAGCGCTCTGCCTCCCTGGTGAGTTGTACACAAACTAACACGCGTGTAGCCAGCAGCAGCTTAATTGTTAGTTAATTAATTTCGTTGTAAGAATTGGTATATCGTCGAGGAAGCAGCGCGCGTGCAGCAAGCAATGCGTGCGCACTTTACCACTGTCGAAGCCGAGGTTATAGTCTGTTGTCCGAATATTGTGACCATCAATTGTCATCATCTAACTGTCGAATATAACAAACATAGATTCAAAGATAACAAACAAATGACGACGTACACACTTTGAGTCATTACATGACTCTTGGCGTGTAACATTACGCCAAGTGAAAACGGTAATCTGTGCGTCGATTAAACTGAAAAGTTTTTCTTATTTTGAGACAGGAATGTTTTAATCGCACCTCCGACCGGAAGAATCATAACGTTTGAGAGTGTGGGAAGATCTCGTTTGTTGCGAGCAAAGGTCGGAGCGGCGCACGCGGCGCCGCACGGTGTTATAAACGTACAAATACTCAATCATATTAACGTCGATAAAAAACACGCCGCTGTGTGTAAGTCCCCGAGAAATGTATAACTTTACAATTTTGCAGGCGCTTACAAAGAATCTGTTTAAAATAGTTTTGGTTTATGTAGATTAAACACGACCAACTAATAGAGTACAAAATCATTGCATCAAAGCATATTTTGTTGCAGTCGTTACGTTTGCCTTTAGCCATAGGTTTCAAGATTATCTAGTTGTGTTATGTTGTGGTCGGTGGCAGTCGGCGACACCGGAGCGCGCACCCTGACCTGATCGCGTCTACCTGACCGACGGCACACCTCGAGCGCGCCGGCCGAGGACGAGTGAGTGGTCTAAACAGGAAATTGATACTTTTCATACAATATCAAACGTCGTTATTGTGATAGACAATGTCGAACAAGCGTTTATCGCTTCATCTTATACTCTCACACTACTTATGAATCTAGCCATTGCGGTACAAATTCAGTGCGAAATTTAATTCAGACAATATGTAACGACGTCAGTTGTTCAGACCTGCGCCTGCGCACTCCCATCGACTGCCTCCTGTTCGATGAACAATGTCAGATGTGATGTGACATCAAACTGTTATCTATGAACGAATTAACAATAAATGGACCCTTTCCGAATTACTTAAGTATTTTCCCTTTGTTTCGTAGTGCCTCGTCCGACCACGGCTTGCCTTAATTATAGAATAATAGAACAAAATGAGGCAATTTTCTCGGCCAAATGAACCATTTAACGAGCGTATAACGAGGATTACAATCGGGCCGCGTCGATTATTTGTGACGAAAAACCGACGAAACGCAGTCATCGGAGCGCGTCTGCAGCGACACTAGCTTCATATTGCCGCTGCCGCCGACAGAGCGTAGTACTAGCAACTTTCACACGAAGACAGGCCAGTAGACAGTGCAATACAGCCACTGAGAGCCAACGAACTTAAGTAATGTGGAAGTTCACACAGTACCAGAACTGCTCTGTGCTGTTCTCGTGAGAAACTAGTGTAATGTCATAAGCAGCTGAAGCTAAATTGGTCGCCGCGACCAGGACCCCTGCGACGCGCCACTATTAAAGCTGGAAGCTACGATTGGACTATCTTTGTTTTTTTTTCTAGTTACTAGATTAATTAGTTAACTGACTCCTAACTCTGCCAGCACAGATCTTTTAAAAACAAATTACATCTAAGAATAGTGTCTTCTAGTTACTTCTCTGAACTCTGCTCGGTGAACTCAGTCAAACGCGTGTTTTTCAAATGTGGACAGCGCCAAATGTCGCAGGAATGCGACATTTGGCGGCAGTGCGGCGCGTGGCAGCTTGTTCGGCAGCCGCGCACGTGTTTCAAGGTAGTTGATCATGTATTATTAAGAAATAAAAAGATGAGAAACTGTTTTTTTTTCAAAAATGCTTGAGCGCGCTAGGAGAGTATGGCCAACGAGTTTAAGTAGCACTTAAATGAACTGAACAAAATAAATTAAAGTTTTGCGCGCTTAATGTAACTGTTTTCAAGTAAGCTGATTTGAAAAAATAACAAGTGTTCAGTATTTTTCTTAATGAAATCACAATTATGTAGACAACAGCCGAAGAAGGTGTTGAGGGTGTATATGGACTGTTTGAAAGAGGATATGTTAGAGGAGGGTGTGAATTCAGATACGAAGGCTCACAGAGATGTACATATTGCGCGACTCTCCGCAGGCTCGTGAATGAATGAATGGAAATTGAGTTTGTTTTTAATACAGACATCTATTCGAAACCAAACGAACAATGACGTGTAGAGTATTTAACACAATGCCTCTGTTAACAATCACCAACCATACACAGAGGCAATGCAGGTTGCGAGCCCGCGTCGGCGGCGACGATAGCAGCCGCTGCTCACTTTACACACAGAGAGAATAATATGCTTCTTTGTTGCAGCAAACCTTGGAGACGGGCGGGGTCGTCGACCTCGACACTCTGGAGGCGAAGGTCGGTGAACTGGCCCCCATGGCCAACCATGCAGCACTTTTACTATTTACTTATTAATAAAAAAAACTTAACTTAATATTTTCGCACATTAAACATTACAAAAACTTAGACCTCTTGCGTTATTGGCTGTGCGATCGACGTTAAATTGGATCAGATGTCGTAATAAATAAGTATTTCTCTCATAAGTAGCCGTGTGAGTAAAGGCCTCGAGAAAGCAACAACAGGCAGTCCCTCTTCGGTCAAAGCAATCAGTATACTCGTGTTGTAACATAAACCAGCGCTTGTCGTTTCATAGCTGCGACTGGTCGGCGTTAAATATGGCAACGAATAACTAATTTGCGCGCAACTGACAGATAAGAAAACATATCGCGGCAAATATGGAACATTTGAAAATGGCAACACCGACGTTGGAGGGTTCATTTTTATTCATTTAAAAATATCACAATTCATCATGCTCCAAGTATATTTGAAACCTGCTATTGTATTGAATACTTTAATTTGTATCTAAAACGGCTTTCAACTTATTTATTTCATAATTCCTACAAACTTCCAACTTTTAACTGCACAGTTCCCTGTACTAAATTTGTAGGAAAGTGCCCAGTTACACTGTGTACACACGTCCGTTTCAGCTGAATGTTGCTCTCTATATGCTCACTTTTATAATACATCACGTTGTGCTACTTATAAACGGCAAAATAAACTTCCTTATAAAATGTATTTGTTGATCACGCTCAAGTATATTTGTAGCTGCAAGCTACGCAGCCTCTCTGGAACCTCACTTATCTATACAATTTGCATACACCTTCATACCGCACTGCAGGTTTGTCTGTGTGTGCGGCTTATGCAAATCTGCTGATATTAATGTTAGAACGAGATATAAAAACATGTTATTGAGATAATTGACGTGCTTTATAATTTTGACTTCTTCATCTGTAAGTGCAATGACCTCTAGTTACTCCGACATCAAAGGTCGCCGTGTGAGCGGCCCGCGTGCTCAGTGACATTATATTTTTACATAATACCGACACTCGAAGTAGGATCAAGAAATAGTTAAACAATTATAACGCGACTGTGATCGGACATCTTGCGACGTTGCTCGACAGCAGCCGGCGCTGCCCGCGAAATATAGAGTAAACGTCTTTAACTAGAATGTACAAGTCATTACGAGTTAACGATGGTCCGTAGTTCGAATCCCGCCATTCCACTATTATCGTAAACCACATCCTATAACACAAACACAAACTTAGAGCTTAATTGGTACAAGAAAAATGAATAAATTAACTAATCTCCTGTTATTAAAAACCGAATAATAATCAGTCAGTATTTTAAGTGATAATATTAAATAATTTCGGATATATTTAGGTTTACTCTGTGTCCTCGCACTGACTCTTAACGTGAAGCTACATACTCCTTCAGCTTTGACAGTCTCGGACTCTCCGGTTTAAAACATCCGTGTGTACGGGAAACTGAGTAACGTGCAGTGTAACTGACAGTTAAAATGTTGCCCGCTCATGTAAGTTTTAACAGTTCGACTGTTCAGTCAATATAAAAAAAGAGCAAAAACATCTTCAAGCATTAAAAAAATGTAAAATGTATTAAAAAGGCAGTTAAATTGAATCCACATGAATAAATGGAATCCATTGGTTCCGTTGAGAACAAGACTTGTAGCAAGAAAAACGTCCGCGGCATCTTCTAAGTTCCTTTAGCTGCGCTCCTATACGCTTTTTGCAGCATCTTACAGCGTCTTTGATCGTGCAGCATGCACTAAGTGTCCAACTTAAGCAACAGACTGAGGTAACGAGGATCACTTACTAGGATTTACTTTTCAATGTGTTCTATCAAGCGCTTCAATAATAAAAAAACCTAAGTGACATTCCACCCTGTTCGACATAACCTACTTGAACGAACTATATCATTATTTTTATAATAGTTTGAAATATCTTAAGAAGCTGCGGTGTTGCCTTAGGAACACCTAATTTGATTCAAAATATAAACTTAACAATTCGGAATGCTGCATATATAAAGTTACATAATTTTTAACGTATATATGTCGCGCCCACGTGAGTCAAGTGCGGGGAAGTGGCGGCTTCACCTTGCGCGGGCGCCGCCGTGCGGAACGGAGCGTAGCGGCAGCGACAGGAAGCAGAGAACGATCGCCCACGCCTTCGCCCAGCGTTGGCCCACGACCACTGGCGCAATCATTGTTGAACTTGCGCGCCGGGCGCACGCCGTGGTTATTTAGATAAATTCAGAAATTCCGTACATAGAAAAATAAGCTAAGCTATTACCGTTTAAAAGTTAGCACGAGGCCCATGTTCCCTCGCATCGCCAAATTATATAAAGTACTTGTTCACAAACATGAAGGAATTAATCTTTTAAGTCTCATCAAAGCCGCGTGTCGGTGGCCAGTCGGGGCTACTGTGTGAGAGCACAGACACATCGCGCAGCGGTCAGGTCGTAAAACAGCAGCCACTCTACGTATCTACCTCCGCGCCCCATCATTATTTTCTTAATAAACCTGCGCCTGCGTGGGAGGCAGTAAACTATAGCGAGCGAGGGTTTCCATTTATTTAGCGGAATGTTTTAATATGGCGACGGGAGCGAGAATACATTGACAATTAATATAAAATCGTTATTTTTAAACGCTTTAATAAAGTTAATTACAAATTATAAAATAGTGAGTTTACGTTCCGACGCTCCTGAGCTTGCTACTTTTTATTTGACAATTACTTTTTACAAATTAAATATAGCTCCACAGTATTGAATGTATTGAGCGCTCCGCAGACGCGTCAGAGGGTTGACCAATAAGTTTGTTCTCTCTGTAACGACTTAATGTGTACCGGGGCAGAGATGTGGAGATAGCTCTGAATTAATTGAACATGCATCAAACTCGCGTCAGATGCGGCGCGAGAGGGGCCGCGAGCCGGCCGCCAGGGCTGTCCAACCGGTCGGCACGCACGGCTCGTAAATATAACGGTTTCTAAAAGAAATGTATTGTAACGTAAAACTGACATTTAAATGTTAATATATTATGCGGTAGAGTGAATAGAATCCGTTGCATAACAATATCCCCGGCCCGGTACACATAAAGCCTGTTGTAATCTTGCAAACCCTCTTCGCAAAGGGTTTAGTGACATTTAGACATTGATATTTATATATCATTTTTAAAATACAATTGATTTAAAAGTCATATTCTCCAACTGAGATAATTCTCAACGTGTGTTAAATGGTCGCTTGCTTGCATATTATTTGGTCGCTCGCAGCCCTGGCTACAACCGTGATAAACTAGGACTACCATTATCAGCTATTTATCTTGAAGAATAGACACCCAGCGACATCTAGCAACAAGCGTTAACAATTACCAAGAAGAAGTAAAAAATTCCCACCTACAGCTCACCTATAACGTTCACACAGTATTTACGGCACATTATAAAAAAGCCCCTCGTTACGTCGCTAGGAAATTCGTCATTAAGATAAACTGATAAGGAAATACCGATTCAAGTTTGTTTTTAACTTTATCTTGTGAATTGAACATCTTTCCTTTCGTACGATCAACTAGTACCCATAGGTTCGATGTATTTTCGATTTAGTTTCTTGACAGTGCAGCGATATAAACTCGACATAAAAAGGTTTCGTTACAATTTTTTTATACGTAATAATCGAAGTTCAAGTGGAAGTGCAGTTTACGAAGGCGCGGACGCCGGCGCGGGCGCACGCTGCGCGGGCGCACGCTGCACGAGCTCGCGGCAAATGTTGTTATTACATAAATGACCGCTCGTTAAACGTTTTCTAATAATTAATAAACATAATAACACGTAATTTCGCTGTCGAGAGCAGCGCACACCGCTTCATTTCGTTAGCATGTCTGCTCGTCACGTACGTAAGCTTTATTTAAATTCATTTGAAAATTTAATCAATTTTATTTTGGAACATTTATTTTATTTGACTTATTGTTTTATTGTAAATTACACCTTTGTACGTTGTTGTGTTTAGATGGCGAGCATCGAGGTGTCGCTGGCGGGGTGCGGGCGCCGCGCGCCGGCGCCCGAGCTGGCCGCCCTGCGCGCCGCGCTGCTGGACAAGGACACTCTCATACAGAAGTATGACATGCACCGCACACTGCAGACCTTAACATCAACATACACAAATAAATTGCAAAAATAACAAGCCATTTCACAAGGTCACTAGGTTACGACGCTCGTGACACTTATAGATGCCTCGGTGATGTATAAGTGCATCATTGCCTTAAATTATTTACAAAATTTGTCTAAATCGTACTTTGATACTAACAAGAATTTACTTTCAACCAGCCTTAAGAAGCAGTTGAGCGCGTCGCTTAGCGCGGCGCGATTGGCGGCGCAAGCGGCGTCGCCAGCGGGCCCGCGGAACACGCGACCTGTGCGAGGCGGGCGCGAGGAGCCACCAGCCGCATTATCGGCGGAGGAAAGGCGCGCGCTGGAGGACCGCGCCGCCGCTCTCAACGCCGATCTGCAGGCGCGCCGCGACAACATACAAGAGCTCAGGAAGCGGCTCGAGCAGACACACGTCACTGAGTATGTAATTTTCTTAAAGAGAGTCAGGTAGCTAGGAAACAATGTGCTAGAGGTAGTTGCGAGCACACGATATATTTAAAAAGTAGAGAAACCGGTTACAAGTGATAGGGCCCTACATTAGCTGCTTAGCGAATTGATACTTCCTTTCGACAAGTGATGGCGACTGCAGTAGTGCGGTGACGGTGTGACATGAGTGCTCGGTGCCGGCAGGAGCATCGACTCGCGCATCGAGCAGGCGGAGCTGCAGTACCGGCTGGGCCGCGAGGAGCTGGAGCTGCTGTCGCTGGGCGAGCAGGCGCGCGCGCTCGCGCTGCTCATCGAGCACGCCAGCGCCGCCGCACGCCACGACCACACACTGTACAGGTACCGCAACAATAAATATCTCACAGCAACTATTCGCAGCCAGCCCTCAGAGTGCTTCGATGGGATCGAGCAATTAAACGAGCAGTCATGATAAACATTTGAGAGTACCAAGTTATCAACTTATTTGTTCGGAGTTCAAGCGCCTATCGCCCTGCATTGTTTCTTTGCCGAGCGGGCCGTACGGCGGAACTGACTGAATGCGAGGAACGTTGCAGAACAGACAAGATACTCGTTTTCAATTAAAAGAACTAACTTTTAATTATTTGACGAACGTGCGCTATCGGAACGCGGCATCAGCGACGATAACTGTGTAGTAATCTGCTGCCTGGGCGCGCGGCTCCGTTGCAACTCATCCGATAAGCATCGTGCGAAGACACGGCCGCCATGGAAACGGGGCCGATACGAGGGTTGCCAAACGCTACATAACTTGGCGAAGAAAAAGTAACTGTCTTCACAATCATGATATGTGCACAAACGCCTCTAGCTCACGTTTCACTTTTTGGTCCATGGTTACTGATAATCCGCTTGTTTTTGTACCACACAAGTTGTGCGTGATAAGTTTATCTAGGTAGTAGAGTCGGCGGCGCCCCTGGTGCAGTTCGATTAGGATCCTTCGGATGTGAGGCTGCGCAGATGCAGCGATAGGGCACAACAGTTGGCCCGTCCCGACGTGTG
>JAODUI010000027.1:246095-257144 GCA_027563995.1 Papilio gigon
ATTTTATTAGGAGCGTTCACACACGTTATTTCAGAACTGAATAAGTCAACTGTTTCTTTGTGAGAGATACGACGGCTGACAGAGATGTACGGAAGAGTAGTACATACTGTGCCGACCCTCCGTAGGGAAAAGGGCAGGTTGATGATGAGTTGCATTATTACCTTCTGGTTAAATCTGATGTTTGGTGATGGATGTGTATGAAATTTAGTACAGATGTAGATTACCGTCTACACGAAGACACCGTCTACCATACAAGCACTACATGTACATGTGTAATCCCGTCCCAGCGCCACGTCGCGGGCCAGAGCTAGTTATAAATTAATGAACTTGATGTTTATTCAAATGACTTACCAGCCCGGCGCGCGGCCGCCGCGGGGCGGACATTGTACCGTTACGACGACGTCTCGTAAACATGTTTCACATAAATATACAGTTTTTTTTCTCCAAGTTTAAAGCAATGAAATTGCAAATCGAGAGAATATTATAATTTTTCGACGCGATACTTCACGAATGCGTCGCGGGCTTGCCGCACGCGAGCGGCGAGGAAAAAATCATTTAAAAAAAATAAAAACGTATACAAAATATGTCCTAGATATTTTACGAACGAACAACTTCGACGACATGACCTCGCTCTACGACCAATGCACATGTCCAGGGGTGTGTATTACTTACGATGTAGTAAATAATGACTTACCGAGACTTCTTAATATATGATTGACCTTGAATTGTACTTGAGGATATTATTTGCTACGAATTAATAACATAATATTGCAACACCATGTTCTTTATTATCAATATGTTAATGGTGCGTGTGTTGCGTGTGGCAGCGCCGCGCGGCACGGCGCAGTACGACGAGGAGCAGTTCCTGTCCCAGATCTTCCTGTGGGTGGCCATCCTCTTCGTGTTGTGGCTGATATTCGCATGACCCGCGCGCCCCGCCCGCCCCGCCCACTCGCCCGCCCGCTCGCTCCCGAGGCCTTACCGTCTAACATCACTGATTAATTTCTAATTTAATTTGTACCAGGTCAGTTTTGAATGCGCTAGGTTGATGGTGTAAGCATACAAATTGCATTTCGTCACAATTTTTAAATAAATGTGCGGTCGCCGGCGCCGCGCCTGCGGCGTGTGCGCTGGCCGCACGCTAATTGGAAACATAAAGTTAGAAGTCGAGACACAAAACACGGCGCAGCGCTGGCGCCGGAACATCTGCCTCGTCGCGGCGTGCTCGTTATATCCTATATTATTAATAAAAATAGTAAAGTATCAATACGTTATTGCAATTAATAGTTCGACTGCACGTCGCTCGGACTGTGACTGTGACAGTTGCCGGAGACAAAGTTTGTTTCATAAACTGGACAATGAAAGATGGTGTGAAGCTAGTTCTATAGTCATCGGAAGGGCGGGGAGGGGAGCCCGCGCAGTCCTCTATCATGCTGCGGCACTCCGTTTCTTGTTTTTTAAAATGCAATAAGCATGTGTAAATTTTGTTAGAGGCTATCTCTGTCCACTCTCAATGCGTTCTATAGACGTGAGCTTGAATATGTATAATGCATGTGATCCAAACGGAAATGGAAGTAAATGAAACGTATGGTGGTGCAGCGGCACACAATTATTTGCATTGAAAGTCACCGCAGCTAATCACTCCCGTCTTTCAAATGTTCTGTACTAAATCTTCCTCAACTTATTATTCTTTAACAAATAGCTCACAAGTCCACGGACGGTCAGCGGACGGTCGGTGGACGGTTAGTGGCACCGGACATATTAGAGTGCCGTTTATTTGAAACTACGTCTGCCAAGTCCTGCTAATTAGTTTAAAAGTAAATTTTCTATTAGTTTTAGTTTGGTTCCCACGTAGCGCAGTGGACGCGACAGTTAGATGTTTCGCGCCAGAGAGCGTGAGCGCAGCGCGCGTCGAGCCGCAGACCACGTTTAATGTTTAATTCGGTAGATAGAGTTTTATGTTAATATGCTTATGTAATCTATGTGTATATATATTTAAACGATATCAATGTTCTAATGTAAATTATTTAAAATAAACAATTGTACTGCAAGTTGTTTGTGTGTTGTATTCTCGTTGCTCCTAGCATTAAAAATAATTTTGGTTTTCCCTTTATTGATACATTACATTGCGTGGGCAGTCAGGTGGGGCGCAGTGGACAGTGGACACATTTTAAACAATATGGATGTGTGGGAACTATTATTATTCCGGATGCTTTCACATACAAAGTATGAAAACGTTCTCACTTATATTTAAAAAGGTTACTTAAACTACAAAAATATTAAACTAAAATAGTAAAAAAAAGTAAACTTTAAAATTCCCCAAGTCCACACCTTTTGCCACGTCACTACAGAGTAGCTGATGGTGAGGGTTCAAAAAATGTTCTGAAGCATACAGCTCTGCCCTTCATCTTATCAATGACTGAGACAAGATGAGATTTCTGCTTATCAAAATGATTTATATAGTAAGAAGGCGCGGTTCGGTGTGGACGGTGCCGAACGTCACAGAACTTGGTACAATGTGTAGCGTGTTGGGCGCGGTCACTCGAGGCCGTAGAGCTTGAGCGTGCGGTCCATGCTGGTGGAGGCGATGTACTGCGCGTTGCGGCCGAAGCGCACGCCGGTGGCGGAGGCGGTGTGGTCGTTGAACACCTTCAGCTCCTGCCACTGCCGGCAGAGATAGACGCGCACGTCGGTGCCCGCGATGGCCAGGTACGTGCCGCTCTGGTCGAAGCACAGCTCCTTGATCACGTAGCCTTCCTCCAGTTGGATCGTCTTGAAGTTCTTCAGCTTGCGCAGATCCCACAGCTTGACGCAGGCGTCCTCTGCGGCCGTCGCCAGGTAGTAGCCGTTCTCGGAGAACGATATCGATGTGACCGGGCCGACGTGCCCCGGGAAGTTGGCCACGTTGCTCTGCTCCTTCAAGTCCCAAATCTTGACCTGCGAGTTCTCAGTTCCCGTGCCGAAGATGAGGCCGTCGGGATGGAATTGCGCGGTGGTGAGGCTGACGCCGGAGGAGTCGCTGACTTTGGTAAGCAGGGCGCCGGTGCGGATGTCGGAGAACGCCCAGTGCTGGTCCGTGGAGGTGGACAGCACATAGTCGCCGGTGGGGTGCAGCGATAGCCCCGTCACCGGCCCCTCGTGCGACCGCAAGATCACAGATGTTTGAGATCTGACAATTAAACCAAATTCGCCAATGATATTGTTGTGACATACGTTATAATCGCAACTCTCTGGAAAATAATTTGGTGAATGAATACATACGTGGGCACGTTCCAGACGCGAATGGTGTGGTCGGGGGAGGCGGTGATGACGGTGTCTTCGTCGGGGTGGTAAATGACGCGCGTTACCTTCTTGGTGTGCCCCTTAAGGATGGCGACCACCTGCTCCGTGTCCTTGTTGAAGACGGTTGCATTGCGGTCGTTGCCACCCGTCAGCAGTCGACTTTGGTCTGACGGGTTGATGTCCAGCGCCAATATGCCCGGCACACTCGCAGAGTGCAGACCCTAAGGACAACCACACAACAGTATTAACATTTCTTCTTATTGTAACATTTAATACCCACCATCGTGACATTATATTACAAGGTGTGAGGTCTCAATGTTGTATGTGTCAGTGTGTACTCACGGGATGCGAGGCGAGTGTAAGGAAGGCCCGTATTTGGTCGGGCGGCAGTAGGCCGTCGGGCACGGTGCGGCCGCGGCGCTTGCGCTCCTGCGTGAGCGCCGTGGCTCGCTCCTGCAGCCGCGCCACCACCTCGCCCGACATGCCCGCAGCCGCGGCGCTGCCAGCGCCCGCTGCGCTAGCCTCCGCCTGCAAACATACACATATTTTATTATCTACCTATTACACTACTTATAAAACGGCCTAACTCACGACTAGTTTCGAGCCCATCGGGGTCTCTCTTTCAGGGTGAGTGGGATTGGTACTAGAGCGCGTTCGCAGCCCGTCGTTCATAAGTAGCTTATAAGTAGTGTAGTGAAATGTCTCACAAAAGTTTTAATACTTTAAAACTACCTATTACTAAGTTTTAAGAGACAAGTTTATATTTTCCATTAATTTTCACATTTCCTTAAGGAACTTTTGTTTCTTTTACATAACACGACTATAAATGAATATTGTTCTGTTACTTATTCTTTGTATGTATATGGAAGTATAAATGACCGCGTGTGTGGGTTGCGGAGCGACGACAGCGACTTGTGGCTTAAGCGTGGCTAATGCTTCGCGCGCCGCCGTCACCTCCTTGGTGAGGCGGGCGATGACCCGGCATGCTGCGTCGTGTTGGTAAAGTGCATGACTAAGTTCCTGCAATAAACAGTTTAAAAAAAATTTACATTGCAATTCTGGGTTGATTGATTGACAAAGCATTAATTAATAGAATATATACTACAGAGCCGACTTAGCATGCAAACATGATTCTTATAAAATAATTTTGCCTGTCTAGCGGTCTGCAGCTGCTGACGCTGTGTGAATGTGTGCAGCATCAAGGCATCCCATTCATCTTGCATACTCTTCAGTGTGGCCGGAATTGATGTGGCACTGGGTGGCTTAGGCTTGACTATCGCAGGGGCTGCAAAATTTTTTATTCATTTTATATTATTCATTAACTAATTAAAAAAGTAGCAATTATTTTATTTTTGGCTATAACAATATTAAAATAAAGCAAGAGCAACCCAAAAATACTAAGTTTCTCACAATACTTACTTTTAATTTCTATAAGATCTTCAACTTTTAACTCTTTACCATTAATTGGGTCCACACCATTTTCAATTATATATTTTTCTATAATACGTTTCTCGAAAACTGCCCCGGACCACGGAGAAACCACTGGTACTTCTGGCACCTCATTAGATACTGGGATTGGATAAAGCTAGGTTAGAATTTTTGTAATACTACACAACAACTTTTTACAAACGTAAAACCGAATTCCCTTAGACGTTGTTTTTACTAAGTATCACATTATGTATAGTAAATCTCTTAACCTAATAATAACGAAAATAAGCTGAAGTATGAAGTTTCGAACGTTTACCCGGCATGATATTAGTAATACTTGTTTACGAGTTTCAATACCGCGTTATTGAGAAATGTTTAACTTACTTGCACAACACAAAGCCATATTAAATCCACTTTAAGGCAAACTTTTATCACTAAAACTTGCTTAATATGCAATTAACAAAATAAATAATAAGCTCGTAACTTCAATCAAATTTAAGAGTTTGATGGATGCTCTATGGTTGTATGAAAGATGCGATAACCACAGAGAATAGGGAGATTATAGATAATACAACAATATAGGGATTATGCAGCGCACAGTATAAAAAATCGATGTAATGTCAAGTCAGTACCGTTAATCAACCGATGATTCGTCGATGGAAATCGACGAATCATCCAACGTAAACATTGGTTGTAACGTTGAACATGATAACTGCTGCATGTTACTTTTCCTATCATCCTATTACTTTACGTTACTTTCGTATTAGAATGGGTTAAAATAAAATTTCCACTAATTTTTTGTGTTTTTATTGAATGATTTAAGAACGGATTAGAACGGGTCGTGCCTGCGGAATGGCACTCGATTTACGACTAAACACGTGTAAAAACTTAAGCTACATTAATCGTAAATTTGTACATGGCCACTGCAAAAATAGTGTCACCTATACAAACATTTCATTATTTACAAAATTCTTAATGAAATACGTAACAATATCAGAGCTCATATATTCAACTTGAATTTATTTTTATCCTTAAGAAAAACATTTAAAGGATTAAATGAAAATTTTGTCAAAGAAACGTAATATGTAAATATGAAATAAAAAGCCTATGGGTCACCACTGATGCACCCCTGTATAACGCCATCTTTGTTTTTTTAAGAGAATATGAAAGTTGACATTGACATTAATTTTTATACAATTGTTTCAGCAGTCAACAGCAACATCTCGGCGGCTCAGAACATCGTACTAGTCGCTGCGCACGACACTATTGCAGGAGTAGCGGGGGTAAGGTAAGCGGGGAGGAGTCATGGCAAATGACCTTGAACCGCCATAAAGATTAAATTTCCAGTACGCAGCCTGGACGCATCCTTGTCTTATATTTATTAAACATTCTCAATGCATGTATTAATATAATTATTTAAGTTTTTTTAAATGATTCACCACAATTTTAGAATATTTTATAACCACAACTTATAATTAATACTTCATGAAATAAATAAAAATTGGCAACATAATTTAAACATAGTTATCCTCAAAATGACAAACATTTTTTTTATTGAATATTTGTTCTATATTCACAAGTCGTTTGGAAGTTGTAATGTTATGAAAACATTTACAAAAGAGATGTTGCGTGACATAACAACATCTGACACCTTCCAATTCAATTGGCTCCCAAGATGTTAATGTTAAAGATAATGAACTAAATTGCACTGTGTCATAATTATTTACATTATCAACCAAAACTCATTGAACCAAAATATATTTACATTAACAATGTATATATCTACATACATATCACCTTCTTTGGTTTGGTTAAACAAGATCATTACTTATATTAACTTAACCTCGCCACACAGGAGGTCGCAGTTTGAACGTATGAAGCACATGCAAAGTCCATTCACAATAATTGAATAGACATGCGTCTCATATGTAAAGTCAAAGTATGAAATTGTTCCTAGTCAAAGTACTGTCACAAACAAGCGGCAAGTAAAACTTGTGACAAGGAAATTAAAAAACAAAGTATTTCGATATATCACAACCTCAGTACCTGACTTACATTATTATATTTTTGTGCTAGTTTTGATCATAGAACTATGCAAATAAAATACAGCCTAAATTAGAAATATTGTCAACAAATTGACTTCCTAGTCGTAAATGTAGCAAAAATATTAACGAAAACTATATTCACTTCCAACACAATTCAACTATAATTTAAAATATTCTATATTGTATAAATATGTAAGCACAGAGCAGTCTTCAGGCAGTCCTTCAACACATTTAACATTCAAAGTTCAACTTCAACTTGTGTATCACTCGACACTTTCAAATTAAACCTCATAATATATATTTCTATGTTAGACAATAAACGTCATATAGCGATGGTAACACGATATGTCTCTCCTTGCCCCACTTTTCTCTGATATAACGTCATATATTCAACATAGTTAATGTCGCACGATTTTAATTTATATACATATATGCATTTGAAATGATTTAAATGAGTTAGTGTTTTGATGACACGATGTTCTGGAAGGCAAGCGAGCGAGCGAGGAGTGCGACTTGCAACGTCGACATAATCAACTAAAACAACTTCACGTCAAAAGTTTGTCGCTTCCAACACAAATATAGCATGGTTGCGGTTCTAACAATACTTGGCCGTGTACTTATGCACAGTATTTTTAAAACATCATAGGAATATTCACACTTCAACGTCACACTGTCACAATGTCAGTAGAATATTGCTGAGGGCGAGTGTTACAACTGTCCTACACAGAAATGTCACAAAATCATTTTCAGAAAAACAGTTTGTAACTCGGAGAACTTGTCTTTAACTTCAACACTGTCAGACAAAAACTATATTTAACGTAACTAAACAAAATCGATTTCTTCTTTAGATCAAGTCTACAAATATACACTTGAGCCTTCACGTACAAATGTTCTAGTTATTTAAAAATGTGGCAACACTCCATTCAGTGGGTGAACAGTCAATTTTGATTCGTTTCACGCCGAATTTGCACTTAGGCGCTTGGCGAAAGACCAGACTAAGATGGACAGCGTGTACGTCTTGCGCCGAAGTGGTCTTATGTAGTGTCTACAGAAAGACCGTGATGGCGTGACAGGCCACCGAGGGTCAGGTGAGCGAGTCGCGCAGCTGGCGAACGGCGGCGTACACCTTGACGGCAGGCCCGAGGCGTAGGCGTAGGCACGCCACCAGCTCCTCGCAGGACGCCATCAGCAGCTCAGCGCCCGACAGGCGCGCGCCCGCCGCCGCCGCGCCCGCGCCGCGCCCTGCCACCCTGCTCACCAGCGCCTCAACCTCGCTCTGACAACAAAATATATTTTATTGACATTTTATCATGTAAGTACTATCGTATCATAAAAACACCAAGTCCAGATGTCGGTTATACTGACCTGCGACCAGGACACGGGGTCGTGCGAGAGCGCGAGCTCGGAGATGTGTGCGGCCAGGAGCGCGCGCGGCCAGGCCGCGACCCCGCCCCGCAAGTCGTCCGCGCCCGCCCCCCCTCCGCGCCACCGCTTGCCGCCGCAGCCCGGCGCGCTCGCCGACGACTCCTCGTCCGAACACTGACAAATACAAGAAATTTAATTGTTATCAATCCAAAAATAATACAACTGAGCAAAATTGTTATTTTGTACTCACGTGCTCATTTTTCATAACTTCAACGCGTTTGTGTTTCGGCGGGCGGCCGCGCGGCAACCTGCCGTGAACAAATACATTAGCTAAAACAAACGATACACCAAGTTTGACAGACATTCCACACTTGCGCGCGCAACTGACATCGGGATAGCTTGGTATTGTATCATAGAATTGAACTTTCACGTACTTTTCTTTAGGCGCATCGCTGGTAGGCGTGCTGCTCTGCACTTGCACCTTGTTGGCCTTGTTGTTGGCTCTGGAATTCACGATAACAGTCGGCCACGTTAACATAGAACTATGTATGATTGACAGCGAGCCGAGAGCTCCTGAGTGCGAGGGATGTACGTACCGCGGGGCGAGCCGGTCGGGCGGGTCGAGCGGAGCGCGCGCGCGGTAGGGGCAGGCGGAGGCGGCGGCGTGCTGCTTGTGCGCGCCGCCGCGCACCGAGCCCAGCCCGCGGCAGCCGCCCACGCCGCACGGTCCGCTCACGCTGCGCTCCTCGTCAGCTGACACACAAACCAACATGTCGATGCTCACTTGCCACTGAAGTGAGCTACTGTGCGCCGTACCCAGGCACACTAGTTGTCGATACATTTTAGATATATGCGATAATTAACTCTATAAAGCAGGTGTATGTTAGAGTAGGTGTGGAGGTATGCTCACTTAGGGGCGGCTCGAGGGGGTGTCCAGTTTTGAGGCACCAGCCGACGGGGTGCATGTCGGGCGAGTCGTCGCTCAGCCAGCAGGAGAGCGTCTCGGGCCAGCCGTCGAACGTAACGCGCACCTGGTGCCCCTTCACCTCGCCGATGCTCGCCACGCGGATCAAGAACGGCACCTAACACACATCACACCACTTGTCATCCAATTCGTTAATATACAGACCGAGGACGTCCACAGTACCGTAACATCCTAATACCGCCCACACACGTTAGGTCTAACGTTGCTTACTAACCCTAACGCGTGTACCCGAGTTCCACCATGTTGTGCGCAGAACTTTATGTTTTAAATAAACAAATGTCTATCAACCCCCACTGGTTTATTAAAGAAGGTCAACTTAAAGTAACGTCAACATGGTTGTGCCGATCGTGCTGTCTGCAAGCGAACAAGCGACCCGCCGCACTGACACACACTATTTTGAACGTCACGTGTGTCAAATGAAATCCTCACGGTGCACAATCATTGTTATGGTTGGGACCATTGTTTTTTTTTCAATTTAAATTAATAACATAAACTGAATACGAGTCACGAACAATAATATGTATTAAGATCTGTGATTATACCGGGAGTCGATAGTCGGGAGTATCAAGTTCGATTCCCTGCGCTCGCATCAACAAACACACAAGTTCAAGTTAAACGCTGAATCAGCCGCGCGCGCTCCACACTGTACTTTGATCTATCTAATACAAGCAAACCACGAATCTATCAAATAACGTGACCAGAACTCCATAGTCGAAGTAAAACTTTCTGCACATTTGCGAGCGAGGAGACATTATGAAATTATTTCATTTTCATGTTGCTACGCTCGTTGAAGTCTGGTAGTGGCCGATGGACACCGGGGGCGCTCCTGAACTGATAAGGCTTTGAAAGATTTCTATTATTTCTGCTTACCCTGGGGTCGACCACCTCGAGCTTCATGGCGGGCTTGAAGCCCTGTGGGGGTCGAGGGCGGAAGGCGCGGGGCGGCGCGGCTGCGGCGCCCGTCTCCGCCAGGTACGCCTCCCAGCTGAAGCTCTCCGCCTCCTTGTAGTCTACGGAACGTATACAATATCTTCATATTTCTAATATTAAACCATTGTATGACATCTCTAGGGACGGAAGCTTTAAAACTCCCACTTGTATGCAATAGAGGGAGTTTGTCGCCATGGTACTCATAAGGCTGTATAGATATATGTAATTTAACTTGAACATACAACAAATATAGAAACTATATCAAATGGCTTAACAATATTTTATCGAGTGGAATAAGGTAAAAGCAAACTGATATCCAAATAACCCGAAGCAAGCAGGCGCGGCGCCGCCGGGGCCCGCCGGGGCCCGCCGACTACATTCTATTAAGGCATAGTAACTTCAAGCAGTCAGTTACACATATTAGCTGGTGTACCCGCGCTCCGCGGAGACCGATCCTCGGTCACGTCCGTCAGGGCCCGCCGCCCCTCAGGGGGCGCTATTCATCCACATTTAAAAAAGAATATCAATCTGTTCTGTCCACATTAAAATCCGGAACATCGACATTGCATTCAGTTAAAATTAAACTAATAAAGACCTTACCATAAGTGTACTTTTACAGCGGCGATGCAGAAAATCTCGATAAAGTTGACATACTTCCAAATACAAAATAACAATAAAAAAGTTTTTAATTGTTTTTTCAAGCGAGTCATCGAGGGTACGGCTCGGAGACGCGCGACGAGTCCAGCACACGGGCACAGTAGCATACGATAATTTCGACAAAACAAATTGAAATAACATTATCAACAAGAAAAAAACAAAAACACGTCCAAAAACATATACACACAAAATAACGGTACCAACAATTATAACACAAACCTGCGGACACTTTATAGGAGTAATGAATAATTGAATGGATCGAGGGCGACACACGGCAAGTTCAAGTTGCACATATTCAGTATATTAATATGAAAAGACACTTTAAATATTTCTAGCGTCGGGGCGGGAGCGGGGGCG
>JAODUI010000027.1:257244-270778 GCA_027563995.1 Papilio gigon
CGAGATTTACTACGTATTAACTTTATTTGTTGTGTGAAAAAAGGTCTAAGGAACCTTCACGAATATCGTCTGCCTCATTTGCTATGTTTCTAGTTTAATTCGAGGTCATTTTAATTTATTTTAGCGTAAAATTAAATTAAATTCATATTTAAAATATAATTATATTACTTAAATCACATAAAACCGAGATTTACTACGTATTAACTTTATTTGTTGTGTGAAAAAAGGTCTAAGGAACCTTCACGAATATCGTCTGCCTCAAAGCTACAGTACCGCCGGTGTTGCTGATGTCCGTCTCTGTTTATTCGTCGTCCTGATTATTTAAAAATGTACCTTTTTATCTCCCATCATTCCTACAATTAATAATAAGTAATTTATGCGAAGCGCCCTCTGCCGGCCACCTCAAGCCTGGTAACACTATACGAATCCGAAAGATGGGGCTATATACGGAACAAAAAAAAAATAACGTAATTTGTTATTTTTTTGTTAATGTGCTGTCGTTTGTTTTTTTATCGGTTGAGTAATCACATGACGTATTCATATGTGGTTAGTAGTAATAAATTATATTAATTACGTCATCATTTGAGTATTGTCAGTATAACTGTTGCGAGAGGCGTGCTGTAGGCAGGAACCGCACACTACAGCCGGTATGAGACTTCTAAACGAAGACAGTTTAATCGGCTTACGACTTCAGCGGCTGCAGCGCTTTAAAGCTGTAAAGCTGCACGTTATAAAGCGCTCGCGGGCGCCGCAGCGCTTTAAGAACTGGGGATCCCGTATTCATTCGCAGCATGAAACGTTTTCATTTCGACCGCTATAGCCGACATGGCTACATTTACACCGTGTCGTAATGTAAATAAAACATTTTTTTTAATCGTGATCCAAAATCCTAATCTAAACCTAGTACATTCAGTTGTGACTCAAGCAAAGTGGGGAAATTAATTGTACCGGAAAAATGGAAGCATAAGAGGTTGGAATATTTTCTTTTTATACGTTCTTTATCGGTTAAAGATAGGCAGCGCATCTACATTTACGAATGTCTATTGCCAACGGACATCTTATCGGTGAATTTAGGCGGATGCTTGCTTGTTTGCTAATTTATACTAAAATAAAAGATAAAAAACAAGATCATTTTCCCACAAAAGTCGTGCTCATTTAAAATATGAAATACACAGTGTAATGTTGTATTACAACTTAAGGCCTCAGATAAAAACAAAATGTTAATAAAACATAAAAAAAATAAACTTAGAGGGTTTGGATTGGAGCAATCGGACTAGAAAAATTATAAGACACAAAATGGAACATATAAATGATAACACATTTGTAACAGTTATTACGCATCGGTGTGAGCGGCTGTCGTCGGTCGGCTTTGTTTGTGAAAATCCTCTTGAGCGTTGTTGCGTCGCGTTCACTTTGAAAGTGCCGCCTGTTCCTCAAACTTTTGCTACAATTGACTTTTTACACCGCATAAGCTCTGTCCCTACTTGTTGTTACACTCTAATGACGCAACACGTTTTGCGAATTAGCCAACTCATTGTAATACAAAAAAGAAATTGTACAACGTTAGATAGATTAAAAATTAAACAATCTGTAACTGATGAATACTTCATAGATGTTCATCATCATCAGCCCTTATCTGCCTACTGTTGAATATAGGCATTTCCCAATGTCTTCCACAGTATGCGAATTAAAAAATCGAAAAACACATTGTTACATGCCGGGTTCCGAACCTGGACCATTTTGTGTACGGTCCGGTCCGGTCAAGCGCTTAACAACTGCGACACCGACGCTTTATGTGATTGTATGTGTATAGAAGTGTAACTGGGTACGTAAGTGTTGGAATAATTTTAGTTTTTAATTCGGTTCCCAACGCTGCAGCGGCGGTGGCGTCAAATAGAATTTTAAATGTACCGTCAGTTGAACGGAATGAGATTTGATTTCGAACCGTGCTGTCGCTCTGCGAACTGGAAATTGATTTTGATAAGAATTTCATTAACTGTAAGTTTGAATATTGAACCACCTGTGTACGTACATTTTATTGTAGCTGGAAAACAATTGAAAATGCCAATAGCCTAATGGTTAAGGGTATAGACTTCCGATCACGTAGTCGAGAGCTCGAATCCCGCCATTCGAGTATTGTAAACCATATCCTAGCATAAGCTTAGAGTTTAATATTATAGAAATATAAGTAAATTAACAGATATTTAGAAAAAATAATATAAAGGAAATGTTGAAAGATAAACAAACCGACATACAAGTGAAATGTTTGCTTTTAATCACGTATCCTTGTGCGAGTTTAATTTTAGGTGAGTCTAATGTTACTTTACTTAATGAAAACTCCCGCTTGAAGAACAACAAACATTAACTTAAGCGGATGTGACGTCACAGAAAAAAGTTCGTTAATGTATTGGAACTACACAAAATAATCAAACTGATGTATTCTCTATACTACTTATAAAACGGCTTAACTCACGTGTAACTCGGTGTCAGTACGACGAGTGAGCGACGAGCCGCGAACGCGCTATAGTACCGTTCCAACTCACCCTGAAGATGAGCCCCCGATGGGCTCGAAACTAGTCGGTACCGACACCGATTTACACGTGAGTTAAGCCGTTTTATAAGTAGTATAGTGTAATGTCTCACGAAAGTTTTAATAGTTTAATTGATGTATTCTCTATCAGACTCTGTCTACCCACTGCTGTATATAAGCCTTCCTCCAATATCTGCCATGGACTACCTTGAATGGAATACTGAACCATAATAATTTTGGCTTCATCAGCTCGCTACACGTCCACACTGATGGACTCGAAGCTTGCTTTATTAGGGCTATGCAAACTAAAGTCAATCGTCATCAACCTTTTCCCTACGGACGGTTACCACAGTATGTAATACTCTTTTATACATATCTGTCAGCTCATATCTAAACTCCAATCCACACGTTCTTCGGTCTTCCTTTACCCGTATAGCCACCCACATTCAATCTCATCACCTTCTAGTTTATGCGCTCATTGTCTATTCGCATCACAAGTCGATACAACGACATCTTGCTTCTCAATTTATCTATCACAGGCGCTACTTTCAAACTGCCCCTAATATCATCATCATCCCCACTGAGGGACTCGGAGCCTACCCTATTATTAGGGTGACTATTCCCTTATCTGACTCATTTTTAATTCTATCTATCACGTCACACCACACGTCCATCTTAACAATATTAGTAACAATAGTAGTTAATTTTATGATCATAGTTGATACGTCAAGTTGAGTGGCAGTTATAGTCTAGTCCCAAACTAAGTTGTTGAGACGTGAGAAAAATTGGTCCACAATGACGCCTGTAGCTTGCTACGTGTGCCTGTGAACGGAATTGTTTCTTAAATCTTGCAATGTTCGTGTTTCATGTTGATTTATTCTAAACTATTAGAAATTTACTAAGCTTCGTTTTTCTTTGTTAAATTAAATGTTAAAACAAGATTTATATTCTTTGTTCTAATATTGTAAACATCGAGTAAACAAGCGGTGATTTAGTGTGGATCAATTGACCTTCTTCGTGACGTACAGGACTTTCAAATGACCTTGAGTTTAGATTGCTCTCGATAAATCAAGCGAAATCACGCGGGAAAATTTTACAAGTTAACTCTGCATATCCATAAAAACTTAAGTACTAAAGTTGAAATAATGAACTTTCTATTAAATTTACATCATCATCATCAGCTAACGATGCCCACTGCTGGACAAAACCGTTAAAACTTACCACGTTTAATACGTAATTATTTATCCCGCATACATCGAAAAAAAAAATTGTTATCTGGAACTATTCATACTTGGTACAGTCCACAATATTTAATTTCGTCATCGTTATCAGCCTTTGTCTGCTTGCTGGACATATACCTACCTTAATGCCTTCTACAGTATGCGGTCCTCCTTCCGCATCCAAAGACTACCCGCTCGCACTAAATCGTAAGTCCACCTGGAGGGAGGACGCCTTACGCTGCAAATCCCCGATAATATTCTTAATTTGATATGTTAAAATTAAGTAATAACGACCAATATTTGTTCACATATTTGTAACATTGTAAATACAAGGTCTACGTACGACGGCCAGCAAACTTAGTACAACAATAGCTTTACAAATATATTCAAGACGTGACGTAGGCGAGCCGGCATCGGAATACAAATGTACATTCAAATAATTCTATGCACTTCCGAAGGCGGCGCTTGTTCGAGAATATTGATGCATCTCTAATATTCCTTATAAATCACCTTTATTCTGTATTCCAAATAACGCAGCACAATATACCCCGCCGCGACGTAAACAAATGTATATTGAGCGATATCAAACACATACATCGAATACACCTCGTTTCTTTTTATTGGATCGTCGCGATTCTCAACCCGTTTAACATGATTAGGACAATCGACTGATACGTCTGTATTTTAATAGATCTTTGAAGTTAACTGACATCTCTAATGTTTCGATAGACCTTAATGAACACAGTAATAGGCACTATTAACACCGTGACCTATAAGACTGGGCAGAGATAGTGTTTTTCTATTTGACACATACCTATCACATTTGTCCTGCTATGGCCTGTCGACAAAACGTGAGATCGTTGTCTCGTGCACAAGATGACAGGTAATAATATCGCATCTTAGGAGTTCACTTGTAACGGCGCCTCACCTTTTAATTTCTAGCAAAACGTGGATCCAGGGGCGCCTCGCCTTTTCAATTGCTAATAAATGAATATTTTGCATATTCTAATTAGTGAGGAATAAATTAACAATTAACCTTAAATATGATTATGTTTCAGTTTACCTCTTCTGTGTCGAGTACGAAGCAAGGCCACGCCGAGTTTTATTGTTAAATAAATGTTACAATTTTGGTGGTTGCTAATATAACAGACGAAAGGTTCATTCGATGGATGTTTGTTGGCAGGCACGGTCCAGGCGGCGGGACCGACCTGGAAGACTGCAACGACTGCAGCACATCCGGTACTCAATGTTTCTTTAACATTACGCGGACCAAGTCGTAGACACAGGCTAGTTATAAAATCGTTGTGGACAATTTATTGGTTCAATTTATCAGGTCGTGTATATCTCGGAGAAAATCTAGAAGAGTAGCGATAAAAAATTGCAAAAGAAACTAATTATTTTTCGTAAACGTACAATATACCGAGGTAAGGTTCTGACATTGTAATGAACACGCAGGCGGCGACGAAAGTGGTACAACAATGAAATAATTGTAATAAAGCCGAGCCGAGTGCAACAGTGAATGTCACGTGTCGATATATTTTGGTAGGTGTCGACTGAGCAATGAGCTCCGGTGGCCGACCGCTAAGGGAAATCGAGGGCGGCGCTGCGCTGATAAGAGACGCATTCCTGTTGGTACGCAAACAAACTCGTGTACCGGTGCGGCGCGGGGACCAAATAATAACACGGCATTGACATCACGTGTCAAAATATACTATAAAATATTATTATTTTTTGCTTAAAACTTACCAAAGCTTTACAGGCAGGTTGTGTACACTTGTGACGAGACAAAGTACGCACATACTAAGTCAAATTATAAAACCTCTAGCACGCGGTAAGGTTCCGTTTTTATTTTAATTTCGAATATCTAAAAAGAATACTGCATCGTTTAATTTGGAACACTTCTGCAATGTTCATTTTCTACAAATGAAAGATATTGTATCGAGCTGCCGGCGCGCTGTCCCGCGACCACGAGGCAGCCGGCTCGCTCACGTCATCTTCGGACACGTAGCCCTTACGCAACAGAAGGGCGCTGCGACTTGTCCCCCTTGGTCACGAGACTACAGACAGTTTTATTCAAAAGAGAAATCGACGCGAAGTTAATTTATCGTTCTCTTGCAGGGCGGCAACGTGTGCTTAAGGCGTCACGGAGTCTAACACACAACAATGTTTGGATGACCATCTACCATTGAATCCTTCTTACAGTCAAAACATACTATGCACTCGCACCGCTCAGTCGTAATCATATTTGGCTTTTAGATTTAACAAAAAAATTAAAAGGCAAAGGAGTTCAACACCATTCTTAAATATTAGTAAATAATGTTAGTTTAGTACAGTTTGAATACGTCGCATTGATGGCTGTATCACTATTAAATATTGGATTGCATCGGACTCACCGTTGGGCGGCGTGAGCGTGTGGCCGTGGCGGTCGGCCCAGCCCACGGGGTGGATGTGCGGCGAGGCGGGGTCGGCCCAGTAGTCGTACACGTCGTCCCAACTGTCGAAGCCGACGAGCAGCCGGTTGTCCAGCATGTCGGCCACGCTGGCCACGCACACCATCTCGTTCTGCACGTCCTCCGCCTCCAGCTTCATGCCGATGCGGAAACCGTTCGGCTTCACCATCTTAACACAAACATTACACGTTACTACACACAGTTAAAATAAAATTACTTTAGCTATTTGTTGATATTAACTTCAGGTTACTAGTTTTTACTCGAGACTTTGTCTTCAAAATTAGAATAAAAAAACATGATGGAATTGTGTACAATTAAGGACTTTGTTTTATATGTGACCCAAATTTCACTAACACACCAAACAATCATTCATACAAACATAATACAGGAGAAGGAAGATACAAAAATTATAAGTTTTTTTTAGGACATGAGTAATCTTTTATATGTTCCATATTAACTGGAGAGCTAACAGCAAACCTTTAAAGGAAATAATAAGCAATGTTCCAAGCGAGACGAGTAGCCGGGCCACCACTACACTCGCACCAGTGTACGTGTGTGGAGCTGCTTGCATGTCATCGACTTTATCACAACGCACTATAAAATTTAAATGTGATTGTTTTTGTATATAAATAAAGAGTTGATTACAGTCACAGTGTAGATGGTTACTATGTTTTAAAATGTAAATGTACAAGTTTATCTTGAGAACTTTTGTTATTTACATATCAACAAGTGATTATTAAGGATTAGATTATTAGTTCAACTCACGGTTGTAGTAACATGTGGAAACAAATGTTTGGGTGCGCCAACAGCCCGCAGCTTCTTCAGGTACAGCGGCCAAAAGAACGAGGAGGGCGTGTAGCCGGCGGGAGGCTTCAGCGCCCGGCCGTTCTTCTCGCACCAGCCCGGGGGGAATATGTTAATCGAATCCGCGTTCACCCAGAAGTCGTACACGTCGGGGTACTCGTCGAAGTGCAGTCGCATCCTGTAGCCTTGCACCTCGGCCACGGACACCACACAGAACAACGACGGGTGCTGGGGGTCTATCGCCTCCAACCGCATTCCCACTTTGAAACCGTTCCGGTTGTATGGGAAGGGGTCCTTGAAGAGCTTGACGGGAGCAGCTTTCGCCTTGCAAATATCTAAGTAACGCATCCATGAGAATCCGTTTTTGCCGCACATCCAAGGATATTTCTCATCTTCGATTAAATCTTCTGTCATTTGGAGCAAGGGCACTTCCGACATGTGGATGTCGCTCGGCGTTGAGTCGTACCCTGGCGAAACTTTATCCTTACCCTCTGGCACCAGGTCCGAGTCCGCTTGTTTCCTCATTAGCAATTTCTTTATTTTACTTCTCTTTTTCGCACTGTCTAGTCTTTCCTTATCCCTCTTTTTCTGGCTAACCTTCCGCATCTCCTCTTGACAAGTCAGGCTGCAGAACTTTGGTGTGATGAACTCCGCCGCCATGCCGTGACAACCGCACACCTCGCAACGGTACAGATCCTCCGGGGAGGTGGGTTTCTTCTCCCTGCCGGTGCTTGCGTTATCCTGTTTAATTGGCGAGGTATACTGTGCTCCATGATGAGATGATTCCTTACCATTATTATTGCTAGATATTAAATCAATGAGGCCGAACTCATTAGTTTGAAACTGCAGGCCGCTGCCTTGTAAATGTGCAACACCATTATTCCATATCAAGCCAGGAGGATCTTCCTCGGACGGGGGCTCGCTGCTATCTTGGCCTTTCCTCGAACTGTCTTCTAAACTTTCATATGTGATGTTAACACTCACCTCGGGGATTAATTTTATTTTATTCTTGTCGTCTTCAGGGTCCGAGTCCTCGGTGGTTATTTTAATGTCTAGTTCTTTGTCCAGCTTCTCATCGCAGAACAATGAAGGCACACGGTGGTCGTCATTGCTCTCCGAATCTTGCATTTCAGATTTTTCTATAACTTGTATAAAGGTCTCCTTTGTGAGTTTCTTTGAAAAGTGTTCATTGCACAGTGAGATGCGCCTCTTCATACTTGCAGTGGAAACTTTTCTGTCGCTATTATCAGAGTAGGAGCGCCGCAGGATGGCGGGGGCGGCCACGGCGGGCGGCCCGAGCTCTCTGTCAATTATGTTCTTGTTCAACAAGCTCTTACTCTTCTCCGGTATAGCTAAAGTAAACGATTGTTCATGTGTGTGGCCGCCTTCCTCGTCTTCTATAGACACGGTGTAAATGTCGTCATTCATGGAGGCATTTGTTTCGGGAATAGAAAGAGTGTATTCACCTTGCTCCCCGGTGGGCTCGGCTCGGGAGCCCTGTATTGATACGGCACAGGACTTGTCTTGTGCACTCTGAGTGATTGCGATGTCTTTACCATTTACCAGGGTTCTGGTCTCTTCAGGTATGGCTGGCATCGGCTGCATATCAGATGTGTCCATAGGGACAGTATCTCTCATAACTGTAATGTTACCCTGAGGATCATTTTGTATCTGTCCATTGGCTATTTGTAAATTTATAATGGGACCTTTGGAAGCCATAGTGGCAGGCAAGGTGACGGGTAAAATGTATTTTGTATTGTTCATTTTGGGCATATTCATTGGAGTCAAGAAAAGTTTTTGATTATTTGCGTTTGGGGCTGCCTGGTTGCTCGATATCAGGATGGATTGGTTTTCTGATATGTTTTTGGTATTTTTCTTTACGGGTCCCAAATATGCAATGGCCTGCTTGCCTTGCGTTACAGGAGCTATGCTCACGGGAACCATCATTTTATCGTTTGCCTTTGGCTTCTGAATGACGATTGGTTGGGATGCATTTGCTGGTGCCAGAATTGATGGCTTTGGTTTGGGCATTTGAGCAATTGTGGGTTTATTTACATTTGATATCAAATGAATGTTTGAATTATTAGCAACCTGTAAAAAATAAAGAAAAGTATTATATGAAGAAAAAGTAACCTTTTACATTAATTCTATCGGTGTCCAATCCAAGATACGAAAAAATCCAGTTTCTTGATGTGTGCAGCGAGAATGTAGAAATTAAATATTAATCATAATAACAAGCTGGCATTTTTTGGTAATATTCATTATTTTTTCAAATAAAAAAACTGCAATCTCTTACCTTATATATTTAGTATTTACCTCCATACTGATACTATCTAAATATGACCATATAAGGCAAATTATTGAAAATATATGAGAAAATAAATACTTACAGGTCTCCTTACAATAATCTGTGGTGGGTTCCCACTGGTGCTGGCTTGGCTAATCACTTCTGTGTTGGTGACAGGTTTTAGTCCAGTAGGTGTCTGTATGTACACTACATGTGGCACGCTTCTAGGCGCACCTCGCAGCTGCACTGTTCCAGAATTGCCAGCATTTGGTAATGACAAATGTATTGAACTATTGGATGTATTTGGTATTTGCACCATGCCAGAATTGGAGACAACTTGACCTACTGATGTCTGGTTGTTCATTTTGACTTGAACTGCTGAAGAATCAGGAAGGTAAGGTTGAGTTGAACTTGACACGCTCATGTCAGGGTTTACGTCTATGTTTGGGGGCCTCGTATTTGAACCCATGTGGACATGGAATATTGAGCTGTGTGCGTTTTGTAAGAGGGGCATAGGAGGTAATGCTTGTCCACCTATTTGTATATTTTGACTAACTGGTGGTAACTGTAGTGGGACATTTATTGTCTCTCCAGCCGGCAACTGGACAGGTACATTGGTTGTACCCGTTACTTGGAGTGGAAGACTGACAGGTGTTATTTGTAATGGCATTGAGTTTGTAGCTGCTGACAGTTGAACTGGAACATTTATATTAGAAGTAGACCCTGGTAACTGTACAGGCACATGTACTGTGGACAGCTGCAGGGGATATGGGGAATTATTTGCGTGAATCTTGACGGGAGCTATTGAATGAGTTACTAAGTTGTGAGTGATCGCCATCGAGCTCTGCGGTGCCTGCATCGAGGACACGATCATGCTGCTCGAGATTGGCGCCTGAAAAACAAAACAATGTTAGTAATGGCGCAACAAATTATAATTGACGAGAGACAACAGTTAAACTCACGCGCAATGTGTTCAACAGTACATTATTCTGCGAACTGTTTTGTGTAAATACACCACTAACGTTTGAATTCGAAGTCTTCAATAATCTCTTTTTCAATATATCTGTTTTCGGATCGTCAAAGTTTTGAAGTGCATTAGTCTGCTGCCTGTCCATTTCTCGACTTCCAAAACATTAACAGATTCATTACAGAAGTTTAAATTATCTTTCACAATTCATTATTGACCACCTGTAAGGCATTTAAAAATTAAATATTGTCAAGTAAAAAAATTTCAACGCAAAACTCACAATGAATTACAAATATTATTACTACGTAACGATAAAGTTTTTGCCACCGAATTAAAAGCAATTTAAAAGAAATTATATTACTTTTGTATTCAATTGCATTAACCAAAATTAGAACATTTTTCTTTCGCGACTATCGCACTCTATCAATTGTGCAGCTACTTTTGCAGGACCACAACCTTTTAAAAAGAAAAGTTCTCGAAACACGAAATCGGCTCTTTGTTACTTACATTTAGTATCTTGAAGTTGAAGTAGAATTTTCTCGCTATTATTCAAGGCATTACAATGTCATTTTCGTCTTGAAAACCATTAAAGAAAAATAAAATTTGCTCTATAAAGCGACGAATTTTACCTGCCTACACAACTGGTAATAATTCTGACAACATTGCCAAATTATTAAAGCGTTCGTTAGGTTGGTACTTTCGAAAATGTTAACCAATAAAACGCGAGCATTTCTGTGACGGTGCTTTCGCGCCCGATTATTCAGCTAAAAAAAATGAAAGACGAGCGCTTCTTAATTATCATAACCATACATTACGAATCAAAATTATCAAACTATTTGTTATGATTTAATTATCAAAGCTTTTTGAAATTATACTTCACGTCGAATCTTCCCCATACGCTTATTTGTACAAGGTTTAAAAGAAGTAATTTAAATGAATGGTCATATTGTTGCTATAACAAATTCACACAATGTAACGAAAGTAATTTCTATAGTATTTATTACGTAATGTAATAATTTAACAACTTGTGATACATATTCATTTATGTATATTTTAAAATAAAACGCGGGGTTTTTGACCAGATGTTCAATATATATTTATTACAATAACAGGAAATACCGAAACGGAAATAAAAATGTATATACCTATCAAGTCTACAAGTTTGCAATTCGGAGTTCACGTTCCCGCTACGAGTTTCCGTTTATTTAGTTTTCCGTTTGGATACATGAATCAAAATTAAATAGCTTATAGAATGTGATGACATCTTTATTTCAAAATTAATTGTAATAATTCCTCAAAAACTGCTATACTGAAATTTACTGATAAATCCTTGTTGTTTCTTTATTTAATCCACACATTAAGAACATAAGCATCGCGATGTGTTTTGAGAGATGTTAAATTATTGATTAATGTCACAAACATGACATTTGTAAATATAAATTTTAATCCTGTGGATATAAAATTACTGCAATGTTGAGTTAGAGTTAATTTATTTTAAGATATAAAACATTGCATCTCTGGCAGATAATCTGAAATGAACACATCGATAATTTCTAAATGTCAAATTTAAATGTCAGTTTAAAGGAATATTGGTGTCCTTTTCGAGTGTTTATTTATAATTTACTAAAATAAACTTGTGTTTGTTATTGTTAAAGTTATTTTAATGCTCTGAATTTATAAAACCACTTAATCAATTTCACATATTCAGGTATGTGGATTGTTCGATGCTAATGGTCTAATGTTTTGTCATTGCGCGTATAATATTTACAAGAATAATAAGAGAGAACATGTATATTTCATAATACATCCCCGGTGCTCATCAACAAGTTTAAAAGTATTAATTTCGAAATCTCATAATTTTACAGTGAAATTTACAACGAATTCTTTTACGTGTACATATCATGTACCTCTTATAGAACATTTCAAATCGTCATCAAAGCAATTGGAATTATTTAATTATGATATAGCTTAAGGAGTTAAATACCAAATATTAAAGAAAAATTAATAAGTCCATTATCTAAAAGACAGCTCTCTTTGCATGCTCCTATACTTTTTGATGTTTGGAAATCACTAAACTTTTGTTGTGTTATTTTGGATATCATAATGTGTACCAATTAATTCTTCTCCTGTATCTTAGAATTGGTGAAATTTTTAATCATATTAATGATAAAATGTATTATTTCCATATGGCTAACTACTGAAACATCTGTTTTACATTGAAGAGGTCAAATTATGTATGCATACAATGGATTTGTTTTGTTATGATATAGACTTGCGTTCGATGCTGGGGTTAAAAGATGAGCAGCCAACACCAGTACATGACGGTGAACAACTCCCCCAGCACTAGGGTCGGAGATATTGAACATATAAGTATGTTTAAAATTTTTAAAATTAAACTAAAAATAATGGTTGTTGTTTCCAATGTCACATTACAAATAACTAATAATAGTGTGTAATAAGTGATTGAAGTTGAAATCTTTGTTTCAATGTTATAAACATAATTTTCTCGTCCATTAGGCCACCTGTCAGAGCACATTGGCTCTCTCTGCCTATCCTCCGAGTACTCTGATGTGACTCTGATAGTGGAGGGACAGAGGATCCCAGCACACAAGGTCATCCTTGCAGCCAGCAGTGATTACTTTAGAGCTCTGCTGTACGGGGGCATGAGAGAAGCTAATCAGGTGAAATATCAAAACATATTCCTATAGACTAAGACAGACACCTATGTCATAGAATATGCAGAAATTTGTAGTCATTTAAGGTTACATTTTTTTTAAGTAACTAAATATAAAGTCATTTTTAGGCGGAAGTGGAATTGCAAGCACCTCTACAAGCCTTCAAAGCACTCTTACGATATGTTTATTCTGGTAAGTGGTTGTTCCGATCTGAAGTGATGGGGAAATTATATCTAATTGTACTAACTTATACATGAAAAGAATGGTATCATGATGAGAAGATCATGATCATTACAAGGCAATCAGACGAACTGCACTACTTATTAGCTATAGGACAGTTATATGTTTTGATGGTTTAAAGTCATTGTTTACGGTGTGTTATACCGAACATTGTGTTGCCAAGATGTGTGAAAAAATTCAGACCTATGGATAGTTTTGTAACATAATACATTTAATTTTCAATACAGTGTTTCCTATAATAAATAACAAGTTGCATATGCATGCACAGGCCACATGGGTCTGTCACTGCTAATCTTAAGTTGCTTGTATTAAAATTAACATGTTCTGTGCCATTGACTTGCCTAGCAAGTTTACTTTCATC
>JAODUI010000027.1:270878-298777 GCA_027563995.1 Papilio gigon
TAGTAGATGGTTTCTCCGTGGTGGTGGTGGTAGTGGTAGTGGTGGTGGAAGTGGTTCGCGGCCGCTTAAATTTATTAGAAAATGGAACATAAAATGTTACAAAAATCGTAGTTACTTTACAGAGTGATAGGAAGAATGCTTTTACAGCGATCCGTAAAGCAATTACCGTAAAATGCTTGCGAGCTTCAGTTAGTCAGCAGGGTTTTTGTCATTCTTTTACAGGTAGTTAAAATTAATTTAATTTTTCGAACGCTTTTTGAAAAATGTAAAGATTAGTTTTACTAGATTTCACTAGAGATGTTTTGATCATTAAATAAAAAAAAAATAGTCATCCAGTATTGTCTCTATAAGTCAAAAGTAACTTAATTTTGATTCCATATTTTCAACTTCAAGTTACCATGTTACGTAAAAGTTTCACTGTTCGTTTCCATTAAAATTCTTTCATATAAAATCGCATAGGAAAGGTATTTTAATGCGGGGAGCAACGAATGAACAGCAATACATCTTGCACAAAGTTAATTCCAACTTCGCTGACGGCCGAAACTTTCTCAACTTTGGCGTTTATAAATAATAGGTTCTTAGCAAAAGGTAAAAAGCACTTACACGACTTTGATATATATACTGATTAAATTAAACGAGAGAAAACAAAATCACGTAGATTTCGGTCACACTAAAAACAAAAGAAAACTTTAAGAATGTCAAATTTAAGAACCGGTTTTCTAAAGTAACAAACGAAGATTTAACTACCATATTCATAGCTGTACAATATTTAATTGAGCAGACTCCAAGATTTCTATCACAAATCTACATTAAGACAGCTTCCCTAGTATGTATTTTCAAATTTCCTCTGACCTCTGACCGCGGACAAACAAAACATAAAAAAAAGAACTCGCTGAATAACAAAAGACAAATTTAAAAAAAAAATAGTTACGCAAAAAATTGTACTGTCCACGAGACTGTAGGTGTTTAGAATCTTTTAATAATAAAAAAAATATTTCTGACCCTGAAGTTTCCAGAAGTCTATGCGGAGGACACTGCACTAGTCTTAATATTTGGTTTTGAATAGCGACTCGTTCCGAGTCATTTTAATAATGCTGTATCAAAATGTACTATTTTACATATCTGATATTACACAAATGCAGTTCCAACATAACTGCGGATTCATTTATCAGCAAATACTAGCATCCTGTATTAATATATCATTGTATAACGACTTATTTATTACGAACACAGAACGTAGTTTTACGGAAGACCGAATAACTAAGAACAAATGAATATGCACACATTTGTTATATGTAATATGTATGTATTATAATGTACAGTATAATGTAATAGTGTAGAGAATAAACCAAAGAATTTAAACAATACAACAATTATTATTTTTCATTTCGACTACACGACTTCTCACTGGGCGTCGATAACCACTTCGGGTTTCCGCCGCTCGTTTGTCCTTGTTTTATTTTTAAAAAGTTTTATATCTCTTACCAAAAAAAAAACACCAAATGGTTTTTATTTCTTTTTAATACGACAGTCGTCGTAAGGAGAATATTTATACAATGATACCAGTTTGTAAAAATAATTAAGAGCGTGTAGGCAAAGAGGTTGTAATAGAACGAAACATATGAACTACATTCTTGCAGTCGAGCAAATGTTGTTCACTTTGCTATGAGTAATGAATCTTTTAGACTATATTATGTACAATATGTTACGTGGCCATATACATTTGGTTATAACTCCCAAAAGCAGTAAGTTTGGAAACGGCGTTTAACTTAAATTTGTTAGCACATTGTTTAGAGCACGTAAGTGAACATGCAAGGACACTTCATTTATAACTTTGTGCTTTGAATAGCGGATTTAAGTTGCGAAGTTTGTTATTTATAACATCGTATTGTATAACAGCTATCTCTAACTTGTAATGGATTTAGGGTAGGCAGTGTTTAACTATGAATGTAATCTAAAATATATATCATGAATATCTATAATTTCTATGAGATTTTGATACTTCCACTTTTCTTTAAAGGTTGTATATTGATGGTTATATAAGGGAAGACCAAATAAGGTGTGGATTGTGTGAAATAGGATAAGAATAAGCGTGTGAGTTCAGATATGACGGCTGACTGAGGTGTATGGAAGAGTACATACTGTGCCAACCCTCCGTCGGGGAAATAGCAGGTAGATAGATTTATTGTAAAAGGTGTTAAATTGTTAAATAATCAGTAAACAATGTAAATGTCGGGAACAAGATGTGAACAATACTTAGTCGAGGTACATATTATTCTCCCTGATTGAACAGATCCTCTTAGACGTTGAACGCTAATCGACTTAACTGGAAGTGTCTGTTAAGTCGATTGGATATAAACAGTCTCCCTCTCAATGTGATTACACAAATTGTCTACGCATTTACTCCCTTGTTTATTTTCAAACAAAAATCACATTTATATGTTACACTGATTTAGTCATTACGTATTCATTCATTCTTCATTTCAATTACACAATTTTTAATTCAGAAAAATACTATTTTAGTGATATAATTATAGATTGTTCAACGATATTTTTTTAAGCTAGAAAGAAAAAAATATTGCACGCAGGATGATTTTAGAAGAATTTTACAAAAGCACAGTCATTATTTGCTTTGAGAAATCTTTACTTTGTCATGAAATTAAGAAAAAAAAACATGCAGGAAAGATTGAAATTGGTGTTGTTTGTTTCAACATACTTAATCACAAAGTCGAAATACGTTAGCGAAATCATCGAAAAACGATGGAGCTCACATAAAAGAAGAACCGCAAAGTCTATATACGTTACCATAAACGTTAAAATACTTAGTCAGTAACAATTGAAGTTTAATCTATACATTACTGAACCAAGGATGCTTTTGAATTACCATTAAATTCTCGCTAAGTTACTGAGATCGTAGAAGTTATCTAGGCTAATGGTGCACCGCTTCACAACGTTTCTACTCGTATATTTACTAGCTATATTTGTACATTACTAATTACCTATTTTGATTTTGTATCCTAAGTACTAATAGGCATACATTTTTTTTTACAATTTATACTATTTTAAACATTTCTAAAATAACAAAATCGAAGCGAAAACTTTTTACTTCTTTATAGGGAATAACGTAAATCAATAAACGTAAAATTTAATTAAAGTTAAAAATATTTAAACTCATTTATTGAGTATCTATGTTAAGATATGTTATATTTATTTTGTAATAGCATATGTTCCCTTTTAGAGTAATATGCGTGACGTGCTGTAGAGCAAAATAAAATTGTGTTCGCAATAAGATAAATTCGTGCGCTATGCCGCTATGCGGTACTTTGCCGCTCATGACTGCGAATCGGTGGCTCAAAGGATTCTGTAAGCAAAGCACGTATGCCGCTGGCAACGTTATCCTCTAAACACACGCCGTCACAACCTTAATTGCTCTAATTACAAAATGTTTGTTCCTTTACTTACATTTTTCACGTATAAAATAATTGCATTCCGATAAAACTGAAACGCCTACCGAATTTCGAAGTCAAAATATTATATTATTAAATTAAAGAGTCGAAATGGTTGGACACGGAAAGCGGTAGACAGTAAACTGTGGAAGGCATTGGGGCCAAAAGGGGGCAAAGGCCTATGTTCAGCTGTGGGCAGACAAGGGCTGAGGATGAGGTTGATGAAATGAAACTTACTTAATTCTTTATATGAAAGACTAGATGTATTCTACTAGAATATACTGTCATCTGTTTAAAAATATTATTACCAATACGTATATAGTGAGTGTGTTCATTCATTTTCTACAAGAATAGAATTAAATAATCAACTATCGCAAATTCGCTGCAAATTCACTGAAAATAAGTACAATATGGATTTCAAAAAGACGTATGTTGATCTACATTTGATTATATTGATAAATATATTTTAGATAGAATTGTAACTAGTTTATTGTAGAAGATATAATATACAGTAACAGGAATGTTCTGCTCGGTAAGCGCTACAACTGCGGGCGCGTTCCCGCTTTTATATTTCCCCGATATTATTACGGTCCTGTCTAAACATCACCGAACTCAACGTGAGTTAATCCAATTGATCGTCCTTCTCCCTATCATTTTTAGGAAATTTCACGGAGCGAATCGCTTAAATATCACTGACAAGGAAGTGAACTTGTTGAATAGAATATTAGAAGTGTAAATATAATTTTATATTAATGTATTTTTTTGTAGTCAACCCTAATTCAGTATAGCCTCTGAACCCTCATCGGGGATGTAAAGTTACCTGATAATGATCATGTATTATTTCTGAAAACTTTTTTCAAAATGTTTAAGAAATTTTTAATTATAACAAATAATATAATAAATCATTACTTTTCTAATTATTACTGTATCGGAAACATGCCCAAACACATTAGTAGATACTTCTTTGATATTTTGGTTAATGGTAAATCTTTTAAACAGATTAACATCTTAATAAATAAAATAATTTAAACATAAAATATGGCTATAGTTCCTTTCCTTAGGTTTTCCATTTATTTTTATTGTCAGATATCTGTACCGCCTTAATAAAAAATATGTGTAGCCGGCTTTCCAATCGAATGAAATAACGTCGGGAGAGAAGTGCGCTTTATCGAAATAAAACGTCTGTCTTGCGGGTTCTTGTTTAACAAAGTGTAATAGAAAGTTCCTGCAGTAGTGCGCATGTAAAATTGCTTATGCCCGATATGATTTTATTTGTATAAGATGAATTAAAAAAAAAACGTTGTAATCATGGAATAAAATAAGCTACTCGAGAATCGGTACGATGGTTTAGGAGATCGGCCGAAATAATTGTAAACGTGAGGACAGATAGATATACAAACTTTTCAAGATTTGTTTTTTTTTTGTCTTACTGATACATCATGTTTAATTTTTTTTTGTTATCTTACTACTAAACTACGATTTTATTTAACTATACAATTGTATGGATTGTAATTAAAAATCTAAACACTTCTTTAGCGCAGAGTTATCATACTACACCTAAACTGAAGACCTTTCTTCAGAAGCGAGCACGATAGTAACAATTAAATGAGAGTAGCGGTAAGTATCATAGTGAATCTGTATACTAACTGTACTGTACAAAGCTTAATAAAGTTGTATCCCGACTAAATATATAAGAGTCCAATAGTTCCAAGTTGTAAAATGTCAAGGAGGTGCAGAAGAATCTCAGTTATTAGTATGCAGAGATGTAATGACGAAGGAGAAAGTTTACGAAGTAAAGTAAAAGGTCCGCTATAAACCCAAGAAATTGTAAAGAACTTTTGATAAAATTTAATTTAGGGACTGAGTGCGTATTTAAGGTTGATGAATCTTTCGAAGTTAGTTTAATGTATTTCGGCCGGAGATTTATGCAAAATTAATCTTCGCGTGCAAGATGAGGCGAATTGCGAAATAATGAGATGGATAAACTTACATGTTGTTCAACTTTGTCATGCTTTAATTACTTTTTTTTTTAATGTATAACAATAAAAAAACACGCCGCACATACAATGCAATTCCAAATTCAAAATAATGTGAAAAACAAACAACAAAAACAAAGGAATGTATTCATTTACTTTTAATTTTTTGGGACCATAACATCCTCTATCGTTCACAGATTAAAAAAAAATCAAAATGGCGTCCATTAGTCATCGATCCGAATATCACGCGTGATATATTATAGTAATGTTACATTTCATGATACCCTCGCCGTCATCACACGTGTCAGCATAGCCCATTAAGTAGTACATTTTTGAGTCGGGTCGACGAAGTGCTCTATTCTTATAAAATATCCATCATTACAATGTTAAAAGTGCGTCCAGCTTTTGAATTACATTTCATTTCATCATGCCCAGTTCCGTTGAGTTTTTTTTTTACCATACATTATTTATATAGAACTCAGAGTCGTTTAAAAATGACTTAGAGATTTGTCATATTAAATCTACACTAAAGGATAAAAAAAAACCGTCAAAAGACTCTGAGCGCAGATGATAATACTCTGAACGTATATACAAGTTCAATGATAAAGAGTTCAATAATCGTTTAATCTTTGGAAATAAAATATCAAAGCGAAAAGGCTGAAATGTGATTGTAAAGTGACACAAACTTAGTAGTCAAGTGATCAAGTAAGTACAGCGAGATCTTTCACGACTCAGGACGGTATCTATTATTCATACCGTTTCCCTAATTCTTGACTTCTCAGGTCCGCTCACGCAACATGAAATGACTGGGAAATATTTAAATTGATTAATGTTATGTTTGAAGTTGAATGAAGTAAAACAATTGTCAAACTCAGTTGATAAACTGACCTTCAGTATGGATTCCTGAGTAATCACTAGTCTCTTGTACAATAAACGTAGCCTAACGGTAAGAATTTCCGATCACGTGGTCGAAAGTACGAATTCTGACAAGCGACTATCGTGGTAAACCATATCCTAGCACAAGCCTAGAATAAAAAAAAGGCTAGGAAATTAACAAAAATCTGCTCATATTTTTATATAACCAAAAAAATAACTTAAAAGAGTAAACTTCAATATATATGAAAACAACAGTAAAGCTAAAAGATAATAGACATTTTTCGCATAAAGTATTTATTGCTTATTTGCCACTAAATTTAAGCGTAAAAATCGATGACATAAATCAATTTCTAGAACATTTGAATGGAAAACAAAAACAACGGAGCTGAAAGCATTCAATGAGAAGGGTAATTTTCCCCTTCATAAAAATTGCCCAAGTTATTTATGTTCGTGACCCCATCCCATCTTTGTAAGGGATTTAGCTGCAGGCAGAATATTAACGAGCGATTGGTTTTCACTCGTGTACTAATATTGCTTTGTACCTCTTTTTATGAACATTCAAATTATTTAAAATATTTTATATTTCTACGAATTATTTGTTTTATAACCAAACCTGTTTCTAATACACCAGACCTTATTACACACGCCAGTGAAAGCGGTCGACAAAAGCAAACATATTTTCATTTCGCACCATACTGTCCTATGTTCAATCGATACATACTTGTCGGTCGGCATATTGTTTATACTCTGTATTACCGTTTATTCGCGGGTCTGTAAATTAAAAAAAAAACATTCTCTTGAACGTCGGATATTGCTATGATTCGAGACATTTTTAATATTTTTCTTATAAACAAATTTATCTCTAATAACAAATAAATCGAATAAGATATCTCAAAGAAAATGTCAGTACAAAGTTCACATTGTTTTCAACGATTCATTAACATTTATTTTGGCTTTCAATAAATACATTTTGCCAGAAGCAATTCATTAAGGACTCGGTTTATCGTAACAAAGGAATAAGGCTTCAATAAATGATTTAAATTAACCTCTTAAAAGTTTACCGAAGCGTTTGAGACTTTGTTGAGTGTAATTGGACAGTTTACAATATCATCGGCTTCGTAAATATTTAAATATTTAATACAAATTATAATAAAACAATTGTACTAAAAAATAATAATATTATCTATGACAATAATGTACTTTGTTAAAGTCATGATCTTGGCGTACCTCTCAGAAATGCTGAATAGCCATACATATAACTAGGCAATCTTCTTTTTGTTCACGGACACATCATTCTTTAGAATGTGTGTGTAGTTTGTATAACATGCGTATAGTAAGTATTGTCAAATTACTTTATGACAGTAGCTATTTGTAGTCCGAAATAAAACGCTAACTTAATTCATCCTAAATTATTTTTCCGATAAAAACATATTTTAATAAAAACTTTTTATTAAGTGATAATTCGGTTTGCAATTTTTTTTTGTTTTAAATTACCAAAAAAAAAGTCTGCATTCTCAAACATACACGTACAACTCCGCCGTTATATCAGTGAGAGAAATAAAACATTTTTGATTCGTTAGATAAACGGGATATCTTAGAGAGTATGTGAATTCTCAAGTCAGTAAAGCATGAATAGGTAAGGAAGATGAGATATGAATAATGTCGGAAAACACCGCGCGGAGCGATTACGTCATGTTATATTATAATTGATGTGTTTCAGTGGAATAAAGAGTTTTGCTTTGTTGTATTAAAATTATAAACATTACCTTGATAAAATCTTACACGATTTCATAAGAATGACTTTACCCCTTACTAACTGTCGCCTGCGTGAAATTAAAAATAAATATTACTAGCCTTTGCGATTTTCCCTGTTGTAATATATGTTCCAAATATCATCCCACTACTTCTAGTGTTTTGGAGTTAAGGGATAACAAACATCCATACAAACTTTCAGATTTATATCACAATTAGAACATATGACGTAGATGGGAATTTATTTTTCAATTTAAAAATTGTCTAATGATGTAAATATTAAAAAAAATTAACAACCATTTTTATTTAAAACAAAAAAAAACCAGATCGATTTTGTAACAAGGAGTGAAGTACACGTTTAGTGGAAACCCTATTAAAAAATAAACAAGTAAAATGTTCATAAAAAAAGTTACTTTTTCGGTATTGTTTAAAACTGGTAACAAATTATGTTCGTCTAACCGCAGTCATAAATTGCATCTTTGGCTCAGAACAAAAACTATGATTACACTTTATTGCGCGATCTGGCAAACGAAATGGATTTTTATCATCTTAACTACTGTATTTGATATTTACACTATTAACGTTCTTCGAGTTATGTGCTACTAGCTTTTACACGTGACTCCGTTCGCCCAAGTTAAAAAACAATTGAATCAGTAACCTATGACTTTCTTAACCTTGACTTTGACCTTTCAGATTATGTTCTACGTCTTTAACAAGTTTCATTCAGATACATGCAGCCTTCTTGGTGATACCTATATTTACTTAAGGTCCTTCTTTTCAAATAAAATATTGTTAAATACAATACAATTAAAATCATATTTCACGAACAGGACAAATACGTCCTTATACTACTTATAAAACGGCTTAACTCACGTGTAACTCGGTGTCTCAGTCTTGGACATGCTGGGGCTGGCACACCAGTTCAACTTCCAAGAGCTGGAGGCCGCCATCTCCGACTACCTGCGCCAGGTGCTCGCGCTAAGGAACGTCTGCGCAGTCCTCGACGCCGCCAGGTCTGTCTGTCCGTATATGTGCTAGAACAGTACTATAAGTTGAAGAGTTTTGTTTTGTTAAATATCCATCAAGTGTGGTGATGTAATGAAATGGGTGGCTGTTTGAAAAATGTGTTTTTGTAGGCTGTACGGGCTAGAGGCGCTGATGGATTACTGCTACAATTTCCTGGACAGAAACGCCACGGAAGTGCTTCAGCACGACTCCTTCCTTCAGCTGTCTGTTGTAAGTACTTGATGATGAGATGAGATGATTGTAATTTTGTAAACTGTACTATTGTGTCTATTATAGATCAGTGGATGGTCGAGACCGAAAAAAAAACTTGTCTAACTTACTCCCACATACATCAGCATCCTTCCAGAAACATCCGTCAAAATAAATCCAGCGCCCTCGGAGGTTACCCGGTACAAATGCGGACTCGTGGACAGACGTCCAACAGAGTTCCTCTACTCAATGTGTGTTGTGGTGCAGGAAGCGCTGCAGGGTCTGCTGGAGCGCGACTCGTTCTTCGCGCCCGAGGTCGACATCTTCAAGGCGGTGTGCAACTGGTTCACCGCCAACCAGCAGTGGGTTAAGTCTGAAAGTGGCATGATGCAAGTCGTAAGTATTCAGCTGACGCAGACTGGGAGCTCTATATAATATTTCATTCCAATTAAAATCTAACGAGTTTTACCATAACTTACACGTTTGATAAAGCATCGCAGATATTTAATGGACAGGGGACTGGGAATGCGGATATCAGATATTTCCACTTCGTGCTTCCATGCTTGGTTTAGGAGGTGGATATATTGTCAGTGCTGATTGTAACATGGCAGGAGAAGATCTTGAAGTGCGTGCGACTGACGCTGATGTCGCTGGAGGAGCTGCTGTCGGTGGTGCGGCCCGTGGCGCTCGTCACGCCCGACATGCTGCTGGACGCCATCCAGGACAAGACGCAGACGAAGAGCACGGACCTGCCGCACCGCGGATTCCTGCGTAACATACATTATTCTTTATGGCAGCAGGAGAAAAATTGATAAAAAATGTCTCAAAGCCGCTTAAAGGTTAACTAGGCAACACATTACTGTACTTTGTTTTATATAAAATCTACATGAAGTGACGCTCGGAGTGAACGCTAAGCAACCCGGAGTGCGGCAGCTGGGCTCGGGCACGTCGCAGACTTTTACACAAGTCCGTGTGATACATCCTCATGACACGTAGACGCTTGCAGTGCCGGAGGAGAACGTGGCGACGCCCAAGCGCGGCGCGCGCGTCATCTCGGGCGACATGCGCTCGGCGCTGCTGGACGGCGACGTGGACAACTACGACATGGAGCGCGGCTACACGCGCCACACCATCAGCGACGCCGCCGACAACCCCGGCATCGCCGTGCGCCTGGCCGCGCCGACCATCATCAACCACCTGCGGCTGCTGCTCTGGGACCGCGACCACAGGTCGGCGTCTTTCGTTTTACTACAGCTGCATTGCGAACCAATTTTATCTTAATACCGCTCTTTGAGTGGTGATCGAGGAAACGGAAGTCCGTAATCTCTGCTTACCCCTCTGTGCCGCCGCACTCTGGAGCCGGGTTGGCCGAGGTGGTGATGCACGTGCAGCTGGTAAACGGCAATGGGATGAAGGGCGCAGCTGCATGCGCAGGTCGTACGCGTACTACGTGGAGGTGTCGGTGGACCAGCAGGACTGGGTGCGCGTGGTCGACCACAGCAACTACTTCTGCCGCTCCTGGCAGAACCTCTACTTCCAGGCGCGCGTCGTGCAGTACATCAAGATAGTCGGCACCAGCAACACGGTCAACAAGGTCTGGTCATAGTGTATTATCTAATTCTTAAAGGCGGCGTTGCCATAATTCACCCTAAAATATTTAGGGATTTTTTTTAGATCAAATACATTCCCTATCTTTAATGGTCGGAAGTCACTTTTCTTAAAAATGCCGCACAAAAGATGGTTCTAGAATTTCGAGTGGCCATTGTTGCGTAAAATGCACTAGGTCTTTGACTTGCGTAAATACTATTTCGTGCACTGGGATTTGAGGTTTATGACGTCACAAAATGGCACTAATTTGTGCACATTCTTATATAGAACCTTATTGTGGATGGTGTGTTGGGGGTGGGCAGGTGTTCCACGCGGTGTCGCTGGAGGCGCTGTACACGGCGCGCGTGCCGCCGCTCTGCAACGGCCTAGTGCGGCCCACGCACAACGTGGCCACCGTCGACCTGTCCGCTGTCGTCATCGAGGGCATCAGGTACCTGCCACGTAAAACACACCATCTAGATGTAATATGAGAACTGTACACTATGGGATATCCATAGTGACTCTTGAGAGTGGCACTGAGTGCTGGCTGCAGTAAGCGTTCTTGTTTCGTGGATCCTAATGGATAGTGGCTTACTCTAGTCGATTGGCTCGTGTAGCGGACGTCGGCTGATGTGTGCTGTGTGTTGCAGCCGTTCCCGCAACGCGCTGCTGAACGGCGACACGGAGCACTACGACTGGGAGCAGGGCTACACGTGCCACCAGCTGGGCTCGGGCGCCATCGTGGTGCAGCTGGCGCAGCCCTACATGCTGGGCTCCGTGCGCCTGCTGCTGTGGGACTGCGACTACCGCCACTACTCCTACTACGTGGAGACGTCCGTCAACTACTGGCACTGGGACATGGTGGCCGACCGCACGCGCGACCACTGCAGGTACACACCTGCGCACGCCTTACTGAGCTAGGGAGGCGACGATTTAAAAAATCTTTTTCTTTGCTATATATAGCGGCTTGTTCCAATTTCCTAAGTTGAATAGCGTGACAATGTATAGCCTAAACTTGGTGTAGTGTAGGGCTCGCTTGTGCAACAAGAATTATTCAAATCCGTGCCGTGTGCGTGGTACATACGTGTGACGTAACAGTGTCGACGTGCACCTTGCAGGTCCTGGCAGGTGATCTACTTCAGTCCGCGGCCCGTCTCCGTCATCCGCATCGTCGGCACTCACAACTCAGTGAACGAGGTCTGTCCCACTACATTTCAAACCATACTACATCTCTTGCCAGATTAACTGCAGACCCGTTCAGCCTTGCTGTTCACAAACATCTACGCATTCCAGTTCTCACTAATAATATTAGCTGCAAACCCAGAAAAGTAGCAGATATGTCTGGAGGGGTACAACTTCTAGAATCTATCAGTGGCTACCTTGTCCCTCCTCCTCCCTCACACCTTTATCGATTCCCTACAAGTTATTTCGTTCATTAATTTTGTGACATGTCTCCCCCTAATTGGCAGTCAAAACAGTGTATGAGCAGTAGTGAAATTTGTGTGTGCAGGTGTTTCATCTGGTGCACCTGGAGTGCCCGGCGCAGGTGGAAGAGCCGCGCGAGGAGGCCGGCGGCCGGAAGCCGCGCCCCGCCGGTCTGCGCACCTTGCTTGCACTATTCGGCCTCAAACATTATTGTCTTTCATGATTACTTAGCAGTCCTTTTTAAATGTACACTAAGCACCCTAAGTGCTCATTGAAAGACTAAGTGCAACCGTTAAAGACGTATGCCCGACACTTAACATGAGCCGTTTGAATGTTTTTGGCGGCTCAAGGTCTTCTGATAGTGTTAATGATATAAACTTAACCATGTTTAGGTGGCAGCAGTGGGAGCCCGGAGCGCGTGCGGGCGGCGTCCCCCGCCGGCTCCGCGGAATCCGCGGGCTCCACCAGCTCGGCGGGCACGGCGGGCACGGCGGGGTCGGCGGGCTCGCGCCGCAGCGTGCCGCCAGCGGAGACCGCCAAGGAGGCCGCAGAGACGTACGACGAGTGAGGCAGCGCCCGCCGCGCGCACTGCCACTGCGTATGACGCGCTACGACACGCGCCAAATATCCGCCGTCCCAGTGTCACTGGTCACCTATTTTCTGGAAAATGTGTCTAAGTGCAACTGATTCCAAAAATCTCTTATGCGGAATTTAATATAAATCGAGATATAATTCATGTCATGTGTCGAGTACACACAGTGGGTGAAATATTGACGAATATGAAGTTTAGTAGTAAAATACTAGAACCACTACATTCTACTGCTACCCATCAATGTCTGAATATTTGTCGCTGTGACAGTTGCGGCTGTTGTCGATGGGTGTCGCTTGCAGCAGTTGTGGTGACCACTTGAAGCACGTACTAATTGTACCTTTGAAAGTGTCACATGTTGTGTCAAAACAAAATAGTAATAAGTTTAATTTTTATTGCAACGACATATGTTTTTAGTTATTTAGTGTGTAGTCTGTATCTTCTAGTCTCGCCTCGATGTTTTCAGTTATCTTTATTATTATAAATTTCTATCATCGAAATACATATGTAAAAACATAGCCCAGCCATATTTCTATATGCAATAAAACATACAATCTTTGCACATTAAATGTCACCATCTCGACTATGTGTATTAGATTTTTTTATCTACGATTTGGTGTCATGAACATCCATCACAATCAAACTAATATTGTCCCACTCATATTTGATCAATGGCAAGTTAAGAAAGGTAACCCTTACCGAGTACACAGTTGGGAATTTCCCTTGTGACCACAAACGCCTGAGTGTGCAACAGGCAAGCGAACAATCCAGCTTAAACCCGGGGGTGTCCCAGTGCACGCTCTTTATACATAGAAATGTTTTATTTGTCACTGTCTTATAATTTATTCCAGTAAATAGTTTAATTAGAATTTTTATGAAAGTTTACACGCCATTTCAAATAGCTTGGCGGTACATATATAATCACCGTGACTTTTTAGTATTTAACTTTGACTTCCACTGCTTGTGTCGTCAACTTTGTGCCCATACAAAGTTGTAAGTTACGACTAGTGAGTGTGTATGGCCCAGCTGTTTATTATATCTGCACGGAATGTTTAGAACTAGTTCATAAGTTTATTATCTTAATGTGCGTCTGCTGCAGCTAATTATTTTATTTTGTGATTTTATATCCATTCTGTTTAGTTCAGTCAATTAAATACTTAATTAGATATATTCCAATACTGTTTTAGAATTTCATAGAATAGAATGAATGCTAAATCATATCACTGAAGGCATATGATGTTTTAAAATTAATGAATATGGACAAACAGAGATTATAAATATTAATTAAATGTTTGATATGAAAGTTCGGAATGTGGTGTACGTGAAGAATAACAGATAGGTGTTGCATCGGTTAGCTTTACTTTCTAAGGTATTATTTCAAAATTAGTGCAATGATGCATTATCCAAAAATAATATAAAAAAATTCAGTAATGTACATTACATAATTCAGCATCAGAATACCCTAAAGAAATATATTTTAACTTAGGATATATTTACCTCTTTGATGGAAAAAGTTACATGTTCGTTCCCATAAGAGATGTAACTGTTTACATTGGACAGGTAAATGCATGTAATTATAGTGTAATAACTATGTTTTTGTAAAATATTGTTAATTTTTAGTGTAAGAGTTGAGAACATTGATTGCTGTGATAACGAAAGGCTTGTTGTGGCGGCGGGAGACAATTTGTAACATGTTTGTAGTTGTGATCATTTTAGTTTATAATTGCAATGTTAATCCGATTTTAATAAAGTTTTAATTGTCTATCTTGTTACTTTCATTGTTACTCAGCACAAACACTGCAAAAGTTACAAGTAAACTTAACTTCCCTAGGCTGTCATTCCCATTTTCAGTTTTCAAGAGCAGATTCAGTCTTCAGGAATATTATGCCGGTGAAGGGAACAGCTAGTTTCACTAAATTAAAACCTTGTACAAATGCTAACTATGTTATTTACAATCATGGCTTATCAAAACATACAATAATCATGTGACCTGGGGCCCCCGTTCTGTCACAATAGCCCTATTTTTCTTCAATAATTTACTAGGTTCTATTATGTCTGGATTCCTTTCTTCTGCTAGGTCATCTAACCTCTTCCTAAGCAGCTTCTTCAGCTCCTCCACAGAACTCCCTTGCAATGCAGATATACCAATGACATCTTCAAATGAAATTAATTTTTCTGGAAGTATTTCTTCTGGTATTGTGTCAATAATGTTATGTATATTTGAAAGAGATTCTTTAACTTTTTCAAAAATGTTTTGTGCACCATTTAAATCCATTTTGTTGATGGCTAGAATAGCCGGTTTTTCGAGCAGCTCGGCATTATACAGTTCCAACTCCTTATTCAGTAATAGAACAGTATCTAAACATGTCCTCATTGTGTGTTTTGGACTCAATCTGAAACCCTCAACATCTACAATGAACAACAACAATTTTGTTCTTTCTACATGTTTTAAAAATTTATGTCCTAGACCAATATTGATATGTGCCCCTTCTATTAATCCAGGCAGATCAGCTATTGAGATTTGCCTCAGGTCTGCATACTGAATTATTCCTTTATTTGGTTTTATTGTTGTGAAGGGATAGTTAGCTATCTTTGGTTTAGCTCCAGAAATAGCTTTAAGCAGAGAACTCTTGCCTGCGTTTGGAAAACCGACGAGACCTATGTCTGCAATTAATTTTAGGTCTAACCTTATATGATGTATCTGACCATAATGCCCTAAGAAGTTGTTGTCTGGATTACCTCCAGGGCCACCCCTAGCTACAATGACTGTATCGCCCTCTTTGTCTATGGCTCCCAAGACTTTACCGTCTTCTCTGTAGACTGTAACACCGAGCGGTACTTCAAGCTTAATATCGGAACCTGGTTTACCAACTATCTTAGCCTTTCGGCTGTCCTCACCGTGACCGGCCGTAATTGTTTTGGCACGATACTTTGACATTCCTCTGAGGTTGGCATTTTCGCTTCCTACGCAGTAAACGCATCCTCCTTGACCACCGAGACCTCCGAACTTAGGAAGCCCTGTACCGCCGGTCCCACCTTTAACATGAAGTCTGATGGAATCTATAAATTTACTTCTTAGATATTTGCGCGGTATTTTTATTTCTTTAACTGCATAACAAATTTTAGTAATTAAAACCATAGTTAAAGTATTATTATAGGTTACTTATTTTGAAAACATTCCTTATTTCCTACTTTTTGACTTTTGACATGGTTGTCACATTGACAGTTTCAACTTCGTCAATTTTACATATTTTACTACATACATGTACAGGTCTACATATTACGTACATTTAAAGTATATAGTTATAGTACGACAAGGTTATCTGGCCCGAAAAGAGTTTCAATGTAATCACGGTTTGCTCTATATATGGAAACATGACAAGACGGCGACAGTTCAACAAGGTTCTTGTGATTCTTTTTTGAATCTGTCATATTTATCGTTTATTATTCATCATACGAACATTATCATAATTTAATTTTGCTTTATGCCAATTGGGTCGGATGACTTTGTCGGTCAATAACGTCATAAGCAATATGCCACTTGATGCCTTATCTTTGATCAGCGAACTGAAATAACAATTGACATTGACGGCCAAAGATCAAGAACGTTACATTTAGTAGTAAGACGCCAAATATTTTGAAAATGACTGAAGTATTGATCCAAAATAAAACCGCGAAAGTCAATAATAGTTAAACAATTATGGACACTTAGAATTTAATTAAAATGCTATTGTTTTCTTACAAATGTGTTGTTTTAATTTTGTTTACAAGGGTCTCATATTTATTCGCTAGCGATGGTGATCGATCGCCGTTTTATCAGAAATGTGTAAAGAACTGTGTAAAATCCGATTGCACTAAAGGTAAGAATTGGAGCTCCAACATCTACCTGTATTAATTGAATACTATTAACAATTTCTGAAAACTTTATTACAAGAATATATTAAATTATCGCATCCAAATTCTGTTCTTATTTGAAACAAATCTAATTGAAATCAAAATCTGTTTTACAGGTAATTTTCCGCCTATTATAGATTGCCCAACAAAAATAAAGATAGACATATATAAGAAAGTAATAAGTGTAACTGTTAAGTCTTTTTTTCTATTAGATGCAAAGCATTTTACGCCAAATGCAGCAAAAAACCTTGAAACAACGAATCCTCTGTTTATATGGAACTGCTTGGATGAATGTCGCTACAACTGCATGTGGAGAACTGTTGAAGGATTTCAGCAGCGGGGCTATGATGTACCAAAGTTTCATGGAAAGGTTATAATTTATTATGAACTAAAATAAATTTATGTTTTTAATATACAACTAACATATCAATTTATATATTTCTTTTCTATTATAACATCGTAGTACTTACCTTTTTTAGCATAAGGGGCATAGCCATAGTTTATGAACTCAGATAGTTTTTAATCAATATGCTTTTTCATTTGTTTATATTTCTTGTTTATCAGTATATGATTTTTCTTACTTCCAAAGGACAGGTGGTGGCTGATAACTGGTTACTCAAACTCTGGTATGAGGCATGTTTATTATTTTCGTGTAGCCAGCTATCTTTACTACTGTTTTGTAGTTGTTTTAAAGTGATTTTGAAGTTATGTGTGTTTTTATGTACAATTCAATGTTGACATTCAAGCATCAATAGTTCACCGGTAAGCACTGCAATGATAATGGCTGTGATTTGAACCATGTCATTTGACTATGTGTATAATTCTTTTAAATATCATGGTGGGTTATAGTTATTGACACACAATGCATTGTTTATGCATCCGTTTACACCCTACTACTACTACTCCTAATAGTGTGTTCTAAACAGTGACTTGCACAATGTTCCCAGCCGTTAAGGTGTGTGTTTGAACAGTGTGCAACATCTTAACATAAAAGCTTCAGAATATTACTTATAAATAATAATGATGCCCGAGCCAGCTGTAAACAAACTATTGTGTTAAGCTCAAATTGTGCTAACAAACATCAAGTAACAACTTAATATTGCTTAAAGTAATGTAATTAACAGTAAAATAAAGCAAGTTAGGCTTGAAAGGTCACAACCAAATAGACTGTTGTAAAAATTGAGATAATTTATTTGCAGTGGCCATTTAAAAGGATTTTGGGTGTGCAAGAGCCAGGATCAGCCTTCGCATCTCTTCTGAACCTGGCGGCACATGTCTACATGCATGTGGAGTTCATGAGGCAATTCCCTGTGGACGATGAGGACCCTATCATTCTCTTTTGGCATTTCTTTGCCGCGGTCAGTATTAACATTTCTGCATAGAGATTCTGTAGATCTAATAGGAAATTATTAAACATTTCAATGCACATTATTTTTGCTGGGCAGTGACATGGTGAATTTTAATATTTGAAAATAAGTTTAGTTGGTAGCGTAGTTTATCAATTTTTTACTTCATAGCATAAGGTTATGAGGCAATTATTGGGTTTTTGGTTGGTCTGTTAGTTGCTACATATTTGTGTGCGTAGGTGTGTATGAACGCGTGGACCTGGTCCACCATATTCCACACGAGGGATAGCCCCTTCACAGAGTTCATGGACTACGCCTGTGCCCTGTCTATGGTCATGATCATGTACATTGCGGCTGTCATCAGGTGAGTACAGACTTTTGCTTTTTCAAGTATAACTTTAAGTTGTAATGTATGCGTAACTAAGTTTAAAGTAAAAAAAAAATGCAATTTTCGGATGCATTGGACACATACAGGATTTTACTGTCATTATTGTTTGTGGTCTGTATAGATGTTTTACTACAGTCGACATCACTTCGCCAGGGTGTTCCACAAGCGCAGGAAGCTGCGGGCGGGCATCGTGCTGCTGTCGGCGTTGGTGTACGCGCAGCACGTCGCCTACCTGTACAGCGCCCGCGTCGACTACCACTACAACATGATGATCAACTTATTCTTTGGTAAAACCACTAGCACAGGGCAGCTGGACGTCAGACCGCTGCAATGTTGCTCTTTCGCAAAACACAGGTTATTGCTTGTGCGATAGCCATGTGGCGTTGTCTAGGTCGGACTTGGTCTGCAACAGACGCAAATACTGACAAGACTTTTAAGTAAGTAAGACGAAACACTGAGATTTGGCTAAATTCTGACACAGTGTACATGGCTTGGTGTTGCTGTTCAATATATGTCGATGCGTGGTGTGCAGGCGTGTCGGGGTCCGTGATCTGGCTGTGCTGGGGCGCGGCGCAGTGGGTCTCGGGGCGGCGGCACGCGTGGCGGCTGCTGGCGTTCGTGCTGCTGTCGGCGGCCGCGCTCAGCCTCGAGCTGCTCGACTTCCCGCCCTACTACGACGCGTGGGACGCGCACGCGCTTTGGCACCTCGCCACAGTACCACTGCCATTGCTGTTTTACAGGTGCTTATTCGGCATTATCTGCTAAAAAAGGCTTAACTTGGTGGGAGGGGAGTGCTGTTCACCTAATTTTAACTCACCATCCAGACATTTAAACAACAATTATGAACGTTTGTGCATTTGAGAAGGATGGAGGAAGGGTGCCTATTTTTGTCGAAGGCGAGGTGGAGGGGGAATCTTCATAGATAGGAAGAAGTGAGCCTACAAACTTGAAATTGTGTAAAAAGTCATGTCTTCTGTTTTGTTATTCAACAGAACTGAAGTGATTGTGTGGCATTCGCTTGCAGGTTTGTGATAGACGACCTGCAGTGCGAGCGGCGCGGCCCGCCCGCCAAGACAGACCTCAAGCTGACATAAGATCTTTGTCGCGTCTTCAATGCAATATGTCCATACTACTGTCTAATTGGACGTTAGTTAATTTTGTTATACTCCCATTAAAACCTACTCTATGTATACCGATGAATTTCATTTTCTACCCGCGTAGCACGTTGTGCAGCTCCGCGTGGCACAGTTTCTCTCCACTTTCAAATTGTATTGCATTATTCTTATCGGTGTCTGTCTACCCACTACTGGACATCGCGCCGATGCCATATAAAAACACCAAACTTATTAAAGTATGCTTAATTTATTATAAATATACTATAAAAATTTTAACGTGACACAAGAATTTTCATATACAAGTGAACAGTTTAGCTGATGTCGGGCGATTTCACTTTCTGCTTCTTGACCCATTCGAGCTTGAGGCCCGTCCTCTCCCTGGGCGCCGGCAGCGCCTCCTGTCGCGGCGCGCGGCACTGTTCTCGGAACGTCTTTGAGAGCCGCTTCTTCAGCATGGCACTCCGGGCCTCGTAGCCGCGCCAGAACAGCGCCTCGTCCGGCTCGCGGCCCGAGTACGACTTCTCAGAAAAATGAATCGGGGATTTATTCTCGTTGAACATGAGCTTCTCGTCCCAGTAGCGCCGGTACTCCTGCTCCATGTAGGGTGACTGCCTTCTGGAACTCTGCGGGATCTTCAGGCCGCTCTCCCTGTCGGTCTCGACGATGTCCTTCAAGTACTCTCGCCTCAGCGCTTGCCCGGGCGTCTCGGCAGCCTGCCCAGCGGGCTTCCTTTCCCTGCGAGTCTTGTAGCTGTACACGGTCTGCGTGTCCGTGGCGGAGCCCGCGGAGCCGGCGCCGCCGGCCGCCGCTGGGCCGCTCGGCGCCATTCTATTGCTCACGCTCTTCCTTTTCAACATTTTAACAGTTTCAAACATTTTATGAAGTAGTCCCGGTTTTACTTTTTTCTGTAAATCGAATAAAACACTACTTTATCATTGTAACACTATTTTTTATAACAATTGTACTAAGTACTGGCTCATACTCATATAAACAGATTTATAAAAGTCGTTTACTTCTAATGCCGCGTCCGCAGCCGGCGCGTGTTCGGTGCCGATGGTGGTCGAATGCGCTTCGTTGTCATATTTTGATTCACTTTTGTCGAACGTTTCAAAGTCCATAGCCACGGACGTGACTTTTTCTTCTTCTCCTTCGTCGTTAATGGTTTTTAAGGATTCTTCGTTGGCAGATTTCTCCGTTTCACTGCTCACCTCTGTTTGGACCTCGCTGGTCGACGTGGTGCGAGTCCCGTCCTCGTCGACGCCGCAGGACATCACGACGGCGGGTACGTCCGACTGATTTTCTTTTTCTTCACCAGAATGCTGCTCTAAGATCGTCATTTCCTTCGTGGTGACAGTGTTCAGTTCAGATTGAGCAATTTTTTTCGGATAGCCGAGTGATATGTGCGACGTGTTTTTACTGGAATAGTTAACGTTCAGTGCTATAGATTTGTATATTTCTTTTATTAGGTTCATGGTCTCGCTCTTGGGCGGCGAGGCGAAGGCTGGAGCCTCGGTGTTGGTGGCCGTGGTGATGGCCAGCTTCGACGGCTTTGTTTCCGTGTTTATGTTAATATGTTGACATTCAAAATCGTGATGTTTTATATTTGGAAATACTAGAGGGAAGTTCTGTAAACATTTCACTGTGGGAGACTGTATATTAGCGTAGTAGAAGTTAGGAAGTTGGCGCGGATACGTGGCCAAGCAAGGGTTAATGTTGTACGAGGGATTATAGTTGAAACTGTTGAGGAGAGTCGAACCGTAACTGACGTTATTGTGCGACAAGTCTTTTTGCACGATGACATCTTTCTTGGGTCTGGAGACGACGTTGTGTTGCTTGATGTTTGACTTCACCTCAGCCAACACTGATTGTAATATGGTTTTAATTTGAGTTAGTGCTACTTCAGCCTTGTTCTCATCTGTAATATTGAGTTGTACCCCTTTCGACTCCACCGTCTGGCATTCCGTACTGTTAGTATTGTCAGTCACACATTCAGCATTTTTAAACGTGGGTTCTACTGTGGCAACGCGTTGAGGTTTGGGACTGGGACTTCGTTTCGCGTAAATGTCTCCATAATCTATAGAACAAATTTTAGGTTCACTCGAATTAGTCGGTCGGTTTATATGATTTCGATTTTTTTTCTTGTGAACATTTGCAATTGTAAATTCGTGTCTATTTTTGTAACATGTTTTGTAAGGCACCCGCACGCCGCCGTATACCCGCCGCGTGCCGTCGCTGCCGAACAGTAACGGACTCAAATTTACTTTAGTGTTGTCGTGCCAGCACTCATTATTCCACCTTCTTACTTGTTTCGGTAACACGTCTTCTTTCCTCTGTTTCATCGGTTTCTCCCTCACTGGGAATATGTCGTAATCATCGGAGTTGTAATATCTGTTATAATTGTTGCGCACATTTTGGGAATGGTTGGAAATGGGTCCGAGATCGACAGGGAAGTTATCGGTAACATCAATATTGATGTGATTCGTCTTGGGATAGCTCCTGTCGAGGTTTTCGTATTTCCCATAGGAGCACGATATGTCGGAGGGATGAGACAGGTCCCTGTGGGCAGTGTCGCGACAGACGGGCGAAGAGAACTGGCTGGTGTCCTCGAGGCGGTCGCCGATCAGCTCCGGCTCGTACTGCTTGCGTATCATCTTGTTGATGTAGGCGCGTGAGAGGAGGTTTCTATTGATCGTGCTAAAGTCCGACGTCTTGTCGTAGCTGTTGAAGGGCGAGTTCAATGCCTGAGTGAAATAAACCAGTTGCGTTTTCCTCCGGGATTTCTTCTTGAGGGCTCTCTGAAGCCTTTTCGGAAAGATTTTACTGCTTATTTTCGATGCCTTTGTCGGGAACGTCGAATGAGGCAGATCGGCAATGTTAGAATCGGAATAAGCGAATCTACAGATTTCGGTGTTGTCTACCGTAGAGTACGACGACACCACGAATAATTTGGAAATTTTTCGTCTGAAGCTACGCTTGGGCTTGGTGTTGCAGGCGTGGTTGGCGACAGGCACCTTGCACTCGGCCTTCTTGTCTCGCGACTTGTTGCGCATCATGTTGGGCTTCCCGAGCGCGGTCTGCACGATGGCGGCGACGCGGTTGTTCTTGCTGTTGTTGGCGCTGGGCGCTCTGGCCTTCACCTCGCGCAGCTCCCTCTCCAGAGAATTTATCTTCTGCTGTAGGTCTGTCACGTCTATTGGAATGCACGATATTATTTTCACTTCTGTCTGTGATGGGGTGTTACCTGCAACGTTGTTAACGTGTCAATTTTTGTAATATTTTAAATAGAGCTCTTTATAATTGCATTTGCATGTATCTTTTAAGTTCTTAGCACTTCGTTCCTTTGAAGTTCTTGTTTAGTGGACTGCCGCCCGCTGGCTCTAATCTCTACAAGTCTGTTGACAATGTGATTTACCTAAATTAAACGCTACGCGCCGCAGAAAATTTTCCAATCCCTTAAAACGTTGCTTGTATGGTGGGCCCTGATTATCTCTGCTCATGTTGACAGCTGATCACAACTAAGAAAATAACAAAAAAAAGTGTATGAACATTATTCTATCAAATAAAATTAAGCAAACTAACGCGATGTGACGCCGCGGAAACTCGTGTACTCGGACTCCATCTTAAGTATTTTATTTGCCAGTCCTTCATATTCCTTTGTCTTCAACATGGTTTACTGTCGATGGAACCACTAGAATTATCTCGCATCCCTAACATAAAGCACGCTTAACAGCTTCAGTTTAAACTGAAGGCGCTACAGCTTGGCGTGGTTCTGTGTTAACACACGTGAGAACACCCTTCGGGAGTGTTTTCCTGTATTTACTGGTGTCGACTTACTTTCTTGTTTCCTGTAACAATTACTTGTATGTATTATGTCGTTCAGCTTCCGCGAAAACTATCAATTTCATATTTATCAACCGAATGACGATAACATTACGAAAATATTGGACGTAATGACATATTGCGACGTTTCAGGTTTTGTTTTTAATTTTTCTAACAAGGCTAATCATCCACCAGTGATGGTAGAATATTGAATGTACTATTTGGTATTAAGGAGGTAGTGTGGGAAGGGTAAGGAGGTGGGCGGGGAAAGGTACAGGAAAAGAAATCTCTTTTCTGGTAATGATCCCCGTGCCCATTGAAGGTAGGCTACGCATTTTAGTTGCTAGGGATGTCAACGATGTGCAACGATTTCTGCTCTAATTGTTTTGCCGATTTATTCCACTTTATAAGCCCGATCTGGCGGCAACCCTAGCAGCAACTACACCGGATCTTAAGAGGTCGTCGTAAACTTATCCATAATAATACACAAATCGTTTCCAATATTTTTATTTTTAATTTAGTGGCAGTGAAGTTTTATTGGGTGGGTCTCGTGACATACAAACATAACCTGGTACTGCCTCAGCCCCATACACGTCCATACAACAACCACCTGGCAGCTCTCGGCGCTGGAAATCTCTGATACTTCACGACTCACAAACAAGCGACCAATAATCATTCTGTGCTACTTTATAAAATGCATCTACACGTAACGCCGCACTCAAAGTCATTACGTGCTTATTCAAGCAGTCTCTCCGTGTACACGTCTCCAATTAAATCTACTTAAGGGTCTCCCTTAATGGCCATTTAACGGATAAGTTATTATGAACGCATGATTGCAAAAACATACTGAATTACATTCTAAGTTGTTAAGGTTATCATACCAAATGAGGAAGCTTAGTTATGTTTTTGACAATGTTTTAAAAAAAACAGTCCAAGGAATTATTTAAATGAGGATTCTATTAAAACAGTGTGATTTAAAAACGACTAGTATCAGAGATTTACAACACGGCGTACATAACACAAACTTAATAAAGCCATAATAATAACATATTTATACTTTGGCACAAGTCATTGCTCTTTCACAAACGATTAAAAGTGCATTTAGCGCAAACAGAACATGATTCACAATGTATCACTGGCCTCTATAAGTAGACATGTTGAAAGACGACGTACTTTGTGCCCATTTGATTTTCGCCATTTTGGCGCTGACGGCGTCGGTGACGAGTAGTCGAACTAATAATAGAGATATAGTTATAATCAACTGTAACATCGACTTGCATATTTAAATCGGAACGTAGCAAAAATCCAAGCAACAACCTATCCATTTATAGAGATCAATGAATGGCATTCACTAGAGTTAGAGAAGTCGCCATCTTGTTTTTGATACATTATTAAAAAATATATATTTTAATGTCAAGTAAAATTATTAATTATTATCATTGAAGGATATTTTTTGAAAACGCAACATTGTATTGCAACTTGTTGAAACGCGAAATGACAAGAAAACTTTATCATCCGAGAAGCAGTTGAAGTTTTTATCTGCAAGAAGTGTTATTCATAAAAGAAAACATTTGGAATGATCATGATAGTATGGTGGACTTTTAATACGATTCAAATATCTAGCTATCTTAATTAAACGTTGACAGTACAGTTATCGTTTAGTTATTATTTGATAAACCCCTACCGCAGTAGCTGTGCGGGCCGACGGTAGGGAAGGAATCAAGTCATGTACGGTAGACGGGAAGTTTTAAACGTTTGTGTAAGGAGTGGAAACATGAACACAACGATACAATATAATATAAATAATTTGGCACATTATAAACAGTCTCTAAGTGCGTCTGACTCTCGATTATACGACACGTTTACTAAATATCTTTACGTATATAATGTCCGCCACGTGTTGCGGATGGTAAAGAAATCACTAGTATTAAAGATCATCCATCTAAGAAAAAAATCGTAAAGTTTTTACAGTTTCCGTGGTACCTGAAGTGACTCAGTCGCTCGCGGCCGAGTTCGGACCCGCTCAGCCTCTGACAATACAACAAATGATACAATTTTCAATTCATATAAAACGAGACACGCTCGACGCCTTGCTACAGCAAAAGTATCCAAAACTCTATTTGATATCGCAACACTTGTTGTTCACATCGACACTTCATCAAGGTGGCAGCACTGGCGATGAACAATTTAAAAAATATTGAACGTGTAAAATTACGAATAACCGATGAACTAAATCGAAAGTTGTTTAAATTAAACGGTAGATGGCACCTTACCTTTTCAGTAGTTTATTTTTGCTAATGGCTAATGCATGTTCCTTATATAGTTAGATTTTTTGATGTCTTTTACTTGATTAATATTGTTATAATTAGGAGTGCGAAGTCAATCGCCTCTCTAGCTGCCGTAGACATAATTACTTGCACTAAATCCACATTCGACTGATCAATATTCCACAATACCAGATATCTTAACAGCCGAAGAGTCGTCACATAAAAATGTCAAATTATTCAACTTATATTTTACACATTTCATTAGCGTCATTTGTTTCCAAATCGGCGACCGCTTCCTCAAAAAATGTACATATCGTTATCACTATACACATGAACAAATTGAAACGAAACATTTCTTTAATAACTAGATAATACATAATGTGCGTAACGGGCCGCAGCCGCGGGTCTCCGGCAGCTCAGTACTGACGAACATCTCGTAAACGTACAAATTGAAAGTAGACATAACAAAGTAATTACAAGCCCGTCCGATGCTTCGCCGCGACTCCCACTCCCGTCCCTCGCACCACTCACACGCCGCACACACTGCACACACGCCCACCGGACGGGCAATAGACAAAGAGGTAGAATTATTATACCGCATTTCTACTTACATTATTAATAAAGCGACCATAAAAAACTCTTTTTACAATAAACATATAACAAAATATCATTTAAATGATAAAACATCGATACAATTTTTATCTAAGAAATGGTTACTAGATTCGCACCAGCGGATTTGATCTCTCCCACAACTATACGTTTTACACTTGACTCAATTAACTTGCACAATTTCGGTACAAAACATTAACATTCATTTGACAAACATTGTTTTACGGATTTTATGAGTGTTTGAAAATAAACATTGTAAAGTTGGCACTCGGGGTGCGACAATAGTAGACATGTAAATAAAACGAGGCAAGTGCGCGCGCAGGGCGGGGCATCTCGACTTCACTTCTAGTATAACACAGGGCAGACAATCTGACTGTCACACTCCCGCCGCTCGCCAGCCATACAACTTATTGTATTCGTTATATAATACAAGAGCGTTCTCGTTCGACGTCCACGTCTCTGTCCTATACAAAAATTAAAAACATTGTACAATAATACTACGATACCATAGAGCTAATATATTATATATAGAAAGAACTGACTTACACCTACCTATACCCGCCTGTTCGGCGAACTGCGGCGACGGTATATCGTAATTACAACCTCTTTTACAATGATTAATTAGTACAATTTATTATATCTATTTTATAAATTTCATGTCTCCTGGAATACCGTCTGGATTTGCTCTCTCAGTATTGTATGTTCGCGGCTGACGCGTGCTTGCGCGGACGTGGCCTCGTGGCCGCGGTGTCGGCGACGCGTCAGCGACGACACCGGGCCTCGCGCTCCTTCCACAACAGCTCCTGAACACTCGCTGTATACTTTTCACTCTTCTAGATAACATAGTACATGAGCAATATATTCATCTTAGCCAGTAACCGTAAGGTAGAGCTAACACCACGAGTATACCGGTTTAATTATAGCTTTATATTAATTGTTTATTATTACAGTTGGAGTCTTACTTCAGTTACAGAGCGTTGACTTAATTCGATACGTAGATGTCGACCGTGGCGGCACGCGGCGCTCGCGAGCTCGCTCGTCACCGTAACTTAACCTTAACGCTTAGGCCAATACGAATGCGGTTCATGTCGACACTGCGCCCAGGTCGGGGTGTCCCGCGCCGGTAACCGAAAATATGTGAATTTTAGTGATTTATTTTGTAAATCGTCGCTAACACTTGTATAATTTATTATTTTATCTAAGTACATTCAGGGTACTCTCGATGTTAACGTGGCCGCGCGGCGGGCCACGGCGAATGCACGCGGTGGGCCACTGGGCCTATCATTCACCTTACAAATCAGTAGGAAGTCAGTACCTATTATAATTCCGCTATTTATTAACTAGAGTCAGGGCCGGTGCGGCGCCGGCGGGCGCGACCGCTCGCCTCTGACTATTTCATACAAGTCTCTAGTCCACTACGACTCACGGTATGTTGAGGGTTCCGATCGCTTTGTTATCGAAATAGCGAGTCGACTGCGTGGCACGAGTCGTTGCCGAGGCTCGAGGCGAGGCGAGGCGCGCTCATGTCATGAAAGTTTTAATAGTTTAAATACAAGGACTGCTTCAACAAGGCAACATTTTAGCATTTGCAAACT
>JAODUI010000027.1:304767-324690 GCA_027563995.1 Papilio gigon
ACCGGACCGGACCGTACTCGACATTGTCCAGGTTCGATTCCCGCCATGTACCAATGTGTTTTTCAATTTTCGAATTGCATATGTACATTATCCGACGATAGGTGTGAAGTCAACCGACACGCACTGGGCCAGCATGGTTGACTTTGGCCTAGTAACCCTTAATAAAAGGGTAGGCTCCGAGCCCCTCGGTGGGGGACGTATAATGAGCTGATGATGAATGAAGTAAATTACAAATTAATACTTTATTTATATTATCCATCGTATGTTCAATATCTATTTCAATGAACCGCCAATAGCCTATTAGAAACTGGTGCGACTTTCAGATCACATGGTCAAATGTTCAAATACCGCCGTTCAACTGTTATGAACCATATCCTAATATGCATAGAGCTTTTGGAATTGTACAAGAAATATTAGGAAATCATCAAAAATATATTATTCTATAAATTGATAAAAAAAAATGGTGAATTTTTGAATTACGTAAAAAAAACGTTTATCTTTTTTGTAAGCGTTAAAAACTACAAGTTCAAAGTATAATGGTCACCCTATGAAGGACATTTTTGTATACTATCGCGAAACACAATATTTCCCACGATACCTTTTCATGTTTTCTACCTGCTGTGCCTTAATAGTACCAGTCTATACTTGGACACAGAAGGTTTCCAATCTGCGAGTACTCCAGCGCGTTGGCATCTGCCGCGAATTATTGCAGACCGTTAAAAAGAGAAAGGTGGCCTACCTAGGACATGTACTATGCCACGAGGAATACAACCTCCTCCAATTAGTTCTGATGGGCAAAAACGCAGGAAAAAGACGAGTTGGACGAAGAAAGATATCGTGGTTGCGAAATATCATAGAGTGGACGAATATTGCCAGCGTGGAAAGTCTATTACGCTTGGCACAAGATAGATAAAAGTTCGCTGAGCAGACGGCCAACCTCCATTAGTGGGGAGGCACCAGGAGAGAGACTATACTTGGAAACTTCATTATTTAGACCGAGCGGGAACGTTGAAATATAAAATGTAAGTTATGTATCATTTTCTATTTATTTATTTAATTAAATACACAATTTTAATTACACCCTTGACCTTGAACTTAACCCTTGACCGCGTGACCGGAAAGTCGCATTTGATTCTAATAAGTTATTGGCGATATATCATAATAAATATTGAACATACAATGCATAATATAAATAAAATATGAATTTGTAATTTACTTGGGGAGTAATTAAACTATTAAAACTTTCGTGAGTCATTTCATTATTTGGGAAGGTTTAATTATTGAAGTAAATACTTTACATATGTAATTTGCATCATATTGTTGTTTTATAAAATGTTAGCATGATTTAAAAAAAAAACATTCCTACAACTTACCCTAGACCCGAGGCCATAGAGACACAATATAGCGAGCCTACCTCTCTCTCACAGGTCGTCACTCACCTGTGGTTCCCCTAGTATTGCGGATGTCCATGGGGGTCGAAGATCGCTCTTGCGATCCCGCAGCTCGTTTGCCCCCTTCTCATATGAAAAAAACCATGAGCTAAGAGTCTTCGTCTCCTAATGCCCCTGTATTACTTAAGGTTGGCCGCCAGCTTCAACAATTCATAAAGTCGTCAACCTGCCCTTTTCCATATGGAGGGTCGGCACAGTATGTATCTTCTATATATCTCTGTCAGGCATCTTATCTGAACTTACACACTTACGCACATCTTTCACGCAATCCGTGTCTTCCTCTACCTTTATAACCATTCACAATTATAATATACAAGATAATTAATAGCTAATAGGAATAATAGTATTACTTATGATTAGGTACATTGTATTCAGTTTAACAATCGCGATGGAGATCAAATCGGTGCTCGTGCTGGATTCCGTGGGTACAAATTTTTGGATATTTTCAAGGCGCATGGATTTGAACTCACCGTCAAATTGTCTATCATTAATAAGGAACTCATGTCTGAGATATCTATAAGTGTTTTTTTTAAATAACTTTTTTTAAACTCTCCACCGGTTATTTGATATTTAAAGTTTATGACGGACGAAGAATAAAACTCTTTCTAGATTCCCGATAGTTTTCTATAAAAACCCTGGTGGCTTATAACGCTTTGGTAGTTGGTGTTTTTATTTCCAGATTAGCTATTGTGACTTTATTCATGTACTTAAAATAAATATATCGACTGATTCATTTTTTTTTAATTTAGACCTATGACGTGATCATCGTTAGGTCAGCCACAAAGATTACCCTCGAAATAAATCTCTTTACGGAATTTAATATATTGTCTTTCAAAAGGACACTATTGAATTCGGCAATTATTGCCGACTTGGCCATATTATTCTTATTAATTCGAAACGTTTTTCGTTTGTTGTAAACGTAGTAAAAAATGAACACACCACATCGACATAAGATCTCTCCTTGAGCTCAGGATCGACTGGTTCTATGAGTGCCTGAAATTTGAATCATCGCCAACTGACACACGTTGCCATGCGTCGGGCCGGACGCATTTATATGTTGCGCGTGCGCAATTCGTGCCTTCTACTGTCCGCGGGCCGATCGGCACGGAGAAACCATCACGGTCCAACCGTTACGGTCTCAGCAGCATCATCAGCAGAAGCAGCAGCAGCAGGAGCAGCAGCCCGAAGTGGGATTGTGGCGCGACGGCATAACGAGGCGGGGCGGCGCTGGCGCGCGACTGCGGCATTGTCAGTGCGCGGTGCAATGTGGCGGCGAGCCATTGTGTGGCAGGCGACGCTCCTGCTCGCCGGCGCCTGGGATCTATCATACTACACACGCAGTCGGATTTATCCACCAGTTCCAACGGTATGCAAATTTGAAATCAGTTTTTGGTCATTATCGTGCGTGCGTCACACTCATATTGTAGGTTATGCGGCAGAGGCCCGAGCGACGGCCGCACTGGACTCACATGCACAGTAATTGCAAAAGTTATTTGTGAAATCTTGGTAATTGTCTCAACAATAAGGCGAACTGAATGTAAAATGCCAAACAATTTGTTTTAATAATAGCTTTGCGTTATTTGTTTTTTATACAGTGTTTTGCCGACATTTCGTTGCTGATGTTTTTTTCTTTGATCAATTCTTTTCAGCAAAGCAAATGTTAAAAGAAGTGCATCGTAAGCCGCGGCCACAAATCCGAGCCGGTTGGGGAAGTTTAGCACGCAAAACCGATTTTGAGGCCGAGCAGTTACAATGACATTGTAAATTCAACAATTGTGAATTACGATAAATACTCCTCCTTACGAATATAGATTTCGATTTAATAAATGAAATAAATAAAAAAAAAACAAATAGAAGAGTTTTTTAAATTTCAGGTCGAGTGCTTCGAGTATCCAGGTGAGGAATGGAGCAGCCGGCACTCGGGCCTCCTGGCCGCGGGTAAGGCGCCATTGTCACTCCGAGTGCATTAGCTGCACATAGTTTATGAGATGCGAACGCTATCATCACTAAATAACTGATATTATCTCCACACAGGTCGCGCTGGCAGGGAGGGAGGGGCGCTCAATTCAATGTTCAATTCCGGTATCTATTCGAGTACGTCTTTTGGAATGCGTCGCGCCCTCTCTCGTAGGTTCGATTCGTTTCCCTATTCGTTCTCCAAAGAGGACATAGTGAAGGAGCATGCAAAATTGGTTCGCGACATAAACGGCTTGAAACAGGCGGGCCCCGCGCAGGTGGTGCTTCTCGCCGACAAGTCCGGTGACTACGACGACTCAGTGTACCCGGAAGAGATCGACCCGGCAACGACGGCGGCGTCGACGCCGGCTCTCCCCGTGCTGCCGATCGGCGGCGCGAGCCACCACGCCGTCGCCGGGGCCTGGCGCGCTCGGCAGCCTTATCCGTTAGTGTCTGCGGTGCGCGTCTGCCTGCCGCCGGCACCGCGCCTGGTGCCGCGCCTGGTACCGCGCCTGATGCCGCGCCCGGCGCCGTTCCTTTATCCCAAACCAACGACAAATTTACTTCAAACTCTATTAGACGGGTTTCTTTCGAAATAACGTTGACTGTAATTTAATAAATGCACGGCCGCTGCGCGCCGTCTGGCGAGGCGCCGGGCCGGCGTGCTGCCGTCAACGTGCCGTGAAGCCTCATCAATACGGATACGAAAACTCCTCGATGCTTTTATCATGAATATTAATTAAAATGTATTGGCACATGTTCGCTGTATGTGATACTGAATCGATGTTGAAAGAGGATAAAAAAAACAGAAAATATTTATTAAGTGTATCTAACGACTTTTACAATATTTATCCCGGCCTGTTTGGCCATTTCAGTAAAATACTAGCGCTCTGTCTTTTTATAGGGATGTGAAGGGGGCGGGGCCAGCGCGCTAACTTCTATCAGATTGAGCTGCATCGATGTTACTTAGGGTTTTTGTACCACAGTTTATTTGAGTATATGCGAGAGGGTGCCGGCGGCCGTAAGCCGAGCATCAAGTGACGTGTTGATTTTACAAGCCGATGCGGCGGAACGTAAAAGTGTCCTATGATGTGACGTGTGGTGGCACTTGGACAGCGTCGCGTGCCGTCACGCCTGGCCGCCCGGCCGCCGACCACCGCACGCCGCACGCACTATATGCAACTAGCTATTTTAGTTGATTCTCTTTCTTTAAACATGAACTCATATGACCTGAACTTTATTTAATTTACCTCATTGTACGCCTGTATAATAGTACCCACGTACATCTTAATATGTTAATGTACGTACCTGTTATTTAATTAAATTTAAAGAAATAAAAATATAAACGAGTTTTCATTTTCATAGCCCCCGCCCCGATGCCGTAACATCGTTGGAATTAGCAGCACCGATAATGCACATTGGGGGCACAATTTGAACAGGCCTTTGACTCGACTTTCGCAGATAAAGCGACAGCTATTTTGACAAACACAAACGTGATTAGAAAGTTATTTTTTTTTCATTCGTGTCGTGGAGTGGTGGCGGCCGTTCCCCTGCAGCGCGACACGCGGCGCGGCACAATGCGGGGACAGCATCCTCACTATAGCTATAGTACTAGCCCGTTTAGTGCTCGCTCTACGGACGTTTGAATCACCTCACTTATACCCCACTGAGCATTTGTTTACGTTTTCGAGATTATTTTATGTTAGCGGTGAATGCCGACTTATTGATATACGTGTTACTGTCAGAGTTGTTATTCATATCATCATGTTATAACTAATGACACTGACAAAATCAACATCTTTATTAGATCTCAGATGGTATAAATGTTTTCACTGTTATAGTGACGTCATTGAAATAATTTGGTTTAATAGTAAATACAGATTACGTGAGTAATATTGCTACACTTCGTACAACATAGAAATGACGTATGATGCTACGAGGTCACCGTTCGACACACAATAATGTAGCGATTTAGAATGCTACGAAAACCATGAAGCGTCGTAGCATGCTCCGAGCGATTCAAGCGTTTGCTACGAATCGCAATAAGTGACGTAGCACGCAACTATATTACAATGACGTAGCTTGCTACGAACTATACTAGTATGGCGTAGCGGGCTACATCACAGTATGCGACGTAGAATGTTACCGACGTAAATTGCTACGAATATAATTTCTTGTAGACTTTATTTTAGGTAAAGTTAATTGGCGATTACAAGTAATTAGTCATTATGTTTATTTACTTAAAGCAGTGGGACGCGAGTGGGCCCGGTCGTGGGTGTTATCGGAGTGGCGGCGCCACCAACGCTCGCACACAGAATAGATAAATTACAACTTGAACGATCGGCTTTCAGTGTCCGCAGATAATTTCTTATGATGATAAACACCCACGGTCTGAACTTTAAACACTTCTTCGGCCTATAATTATTTTGGTCACATTAGTGGGCTGACACTTAGTTATAAACATTTCAAAACAAAGTTAGAAACTTACGTTTCGCATTTTATTATATGCATATTTCAAATTCTTTGAAAAGTTAAAATACATAATTTGTGTAAATCCTAACATTGAGTTCTAAACTAGGTCAAGCTCGTGACGTTGTCCGTGTGCTGGATGAATACTTAGAAACCCGGAAGATGTAATTCTATTTAAAGTGTTTTAATAATTTTCGAGGATTCAATATTCGCAGCAGTTTTCAAGCGCTCGCCTACAAAATAAAAGAAACTTTGTAAAAATCAAAGAACCTAGTATAAATAATTTTTGTGTACAAATAACGACTTTTATTTAAATTTAAATGATATTAACAGTCTTAAAGTGTTCACTCTCCTCCGTGCTCACGTGCTCACGTGCTCACGTGCCTCACACACGTGTAGAGTTTCTTTTATCGTTAAGATCTATATCATTTGAAATGTTGTTTCTGTAACAGAGAGCGTAGGTCGTGATATAACTGACTTTGTCTTTATTCCTGCGTCAGATTCAAAGCGAATATTGAATTCCGCTGCATACTTCAAATTAGTTTTGAGAGCAATTCTATTTCAGATGCTCCTGCGAGTATAATTGCACTCAGTCTTCTAACTTTACTTTCGAACTAATTTTTAAATGATTTAATTTGTTTACATAACATACAAATGGTTCGAGCAGGTGTAAAACACGTTAGTTTTAAAGAGTAGCTATCTGTTATTGAAACTTTACTGTTTGCTGTTTTCAAGTCATTACCAATCTGCTGGCTACGCAGGATAGGAAGGCTAAGTTATCAACATATCAGAGATTAACATATTAAACGTCTGTTGTTAATAGTAGCGGCAGTATAGCCGTCTCGTATCACAGTAAATCACACGTAACTGCATGTGGCAGGTGCCAGGTGCCAGGGCGCGGCGTGCCAAACCCATTGGCATCTCACAGGGTATACAGCGCACAGGTTTCAGATCAAGATGTAGGTCACTTGAGGAAAAAGCCAATAGGTAGGAACGTTAGAAGTTGCCCTAACAAACGAATACATCAAAATTTATATCAAAATTTGTCATCTATTGTGCGCTCGAATGTTTCGTGTAAATATTTCATGTTAGTCTGAAAACCCTTCCGTCTCATATCGTTGAACTCAATGTGCTCACAATTTGATCAATTCCTATAAAAACAACAGCGGTCATCATTAGTTTGTAATGAATCGTAAATTGAGTTTATTACAAATTCATTGATTTGCAATAATTTTAAAACGTCAGCACGAGCCGACCGCACCGCAGACGCGATCCGCACAAAAATCCCCCAGGAGGGGTTTATGAGGATCTTTATGATCGGATTAATACTTAAACGAAGGGATTAGTGAGGTGCCTTCGTCTGCAAGCGCTGCGGCGCGCCGCGCTGCCCGCCACTGATCGATACTACCTAGTATTGGGAACAACACTAGTCTGGCCACAAACTTAGTGACATTACCCCGTACTACTTTTTTATATCAATTTGTATTATAAATGTGATATATTATGTATAGACGAAATTGACGTTAAATTCTTATTTTAAGTAGTTAACATGTACAATATAATTTAAAAACTTTAATTCAAACACATTGTTATTTGTATAGAAAGGTGGCGGTGCGGTCGGCCAGCTCGCCATTGGAAATGAGTAAGATCAAACCGAACGAGCGGCTCGAAGCCTCAATAGATGATCGCGACCTCGACGCGACGCGACCTCGGCCATCACTTTAACACTTTAATATAACACTGTACATAATCTATATCCGTACGTGGGTATATTTAGTAAAATAGAAACAGAGTAATTAGCCCATGCGCTATTTGAGTCAGTAGTTTACCTCTGTGGAAAATTACAGCTTTCCATCTAAACTTTCTTATCCATATTGTTAAGATAATTTTGTTTTTAGACGGTGAGGGCAGACATGCGATTAGAAACACCTGCGCGTATTTGTCCAACTACCCGCAGTGCGACGAAAATAACGAATATCAATAATGAACGATCGCCGTCTGCAGCTAGACATCCACGAGTTCCAATATAAAGTCACCTCTTCAGTGAGAAGGGCATTAAAAATTCGTTGACACGCCCCCAGAGGTCAGTTTAATGTTGGGAGTGTGTTCACACCGTGCGGTCGACGGCCGGGGCTTGTAGTCGTAGACAAACGGTGTGAGTGGCCGCTACACCGTCAATACAAAATTGACTAAGTTTACTACGCGATGTCAAACATAAAAAAACGTAATATCTTTTTGAACTGTTGGCTACAACATTTAACTTTATACAATTTGATATTTGCTCATCGGAAATCTCACAAACCTCACCTCTCACCTCTCACCTACGAAGTCATCGTTGATTATTTTCGAATTTAAGTGAATAGTCGAGTATTAAAACTTTCTAGGCAAAATTTTAAGTTTAAGTGGAAGTATACAGTTTTCAGTTACGTCTACCCACGTTAGTTTGAACCGTAGTTCGATAGTTCAGTTGAGACCGATGATGTAGAGCCTCAATTTATATGCGATATTAAAAAGTAAAGTTATGACGAGACATCTTCAGTATTGAATGTGACAGGTGCTTCCGTGTAAGCGGTAATGTTGATAATCCATCAGCAAGTTTACATTCGGCTAATCATCGTTACGACACACATTTTGATATCACGTTACCAAAAAAATCTACATAGAATTTCTACACTGTTGTCAACCTTTTTTTTTTACAGTGTTACATATTATGTATTAGTATATATTTTATTTGAAAACAAACTAAGCATAGTCTAGTAAAAACCTAAACCACAGGACACTAGTTATTAGGACTCTGTTATTAAGAGGGGACACGTCTTGTAAACATATAACAAGGTAGTCGATTTGTTGACCATTAGACGTTTGAAAGCTGCAACGATTCAACATTATAGTCTAATGGTTATGCAAAAAAATGTGATTGTATTGTTAGCACCAACAGTTACACTACGTACAAAATACCATGTAGTAATGACAATTGTCGAAGTATTGAACGATCTGAAACAGTAATATACTGAGTCCTAGTATATTGGGAGACGATATAAAAGCTTTCACCTATGTAATATATTTTTGTGTGAACGTTAAATTAATGCAGCCGCCTGTTGGCGACGAAAACATGGATGGAATATTCTATGAATCAATTTGTAGGTGTGTGATACAAGCGGTACATTTAAGTGCAATGCGAGCTTATTTCTGTGTATATATTATCCTATTTGCATAATGAAGGTAAACAAACCGACAAATAAGGTGTATAAATATTGTTCTTTTAACTATATACAAGATATACTATTAAAGTAAGTTTTGTATGTATGCGAGCCGCTCGTGTGCCTTCTTCTCTTAAAAAAAAGTATCTAGACATGGGTTGTTTAGTCAGAATTTTCCTGAAGTGTCCTGATTTAAACTATGAAATACATTGTAAGCTTTGTAAGTGTAATTTTACTAAAATCTATGCTCGATTAGATCTGCCCTTACTTTTTACTATACCATTAAGAATGACGTTGACAGACATCACCACATTTTTAGAGTTTAATAAGTGTAAATAGACATCGCACTTTGGTCAATATTTGATCAAAATGAACATTTTTTTTTTCATGTTATAAATAGTTTTGTGCATTTCTTTACTACATTAACTTTAACCGTGTCAAATTCCACGGTTATCCGTTTGCACAATATCCTTCAAAATCAGTACAAAGTATTCGCTTCACGTACGTAGATACGTTTTATTAAATATAAAAGAGAACTTGACACCTTCAAAAAAAGAAGAACCCATTATAGACATACACACCAGTAGAGAAAACCAAAATAAACTGCGGGTTTACACAGATGGGTCCAAGACCGATCGTGGTACGGGATCAAGGGTCTTCTCGGAGGACCTATAATCAAAATACACATCCCCTTCGGCATTCATAACACTATCTTCTAAGCAAAATGCATGGGGTTAAACAAGGCGGGACACGCCATAGCTGCACGGAAAGTCAAACATGAAAACATCAGAATACTAACCGACAGCATGGCAGTGCTTCAGGCACTGAACAACAACACAATCACTTCAGGCCTCATAATGAATATTATCTAATCCTTAATGATTTAGGAACAGATAACATCAGCCTTCAATAGGTAAAAGGATATAGCCGCTCGAGGGGCAACGATGCAGCGGACGAACTAGCCCGCAGAGGCACCGGTAGAGGAGCAAACGGGCCGGAGCCCTTCGTTCCCCTATCACCAGGATTCATAAGGTCGCAAGTAACAAACAGAGGCTACGCTCTTTTCGGCGAAATCTGGGAAAACATGGATGAATGCAGACAGACCCGAGAAGCTCTTTCAAAAATCAACAAATGAGGTGCATGTAGGATAATTGAAGCGCCAATAGCGTAATGGTTAAGGGTATGGATCCGATCGTACCGTATCGATCTAGCGGTCGTGGGTTCGAATCCCACCAATCGACTATTGTCGTGAATCATAACCTAAAACAAGCTTTTTCAAGCTTACCAGGAATGGTTACAAGAATTATTAGTAAATTAACAAAAATCTACTGATATTTGACAAAAAAAATGAAGTAAGTCGCAAGTCCAGGTAGTACTAGCGGCCCTTACATGCCGCGGCCAATTTAACAAACATATGTTTAACATAGGTACCACCGACAGTCCCCGATGCAGAGCCTGTATGTAGGAAGAGTAAACGCCGGCCCACATCGTATTTGTTTATTAATTTCATTTTTTTTGTTATGTCCTGTTCGTGACAATTAAGTAGTAATAATTAAAGATAAAAGTTTTGTAAAAAGAAATGTTTACTTTTCTAATCTTTGATCGATGTCAGTCCAACACGGTATACTCCCCCCAGCTTCACTCGTCTTACAAATTCGAAAATAATACGAAAATGTACATTATTATAATAAAAATGTGCGTATGTAATAGAAAAGAAATAGGTTATACAGTTACAGATTGAATACGGCCAACGGCTTGGCCCCGTCCTGGCGCGGCCTGTGCGCGTGCCCGCGCCCGCTCTCTAAATACACATTCTTATCTGTACCCAAATCGACAAGATTTACATAAAAGTACTGAAAGATTTAATGCAATTTTGTTCGATATAATATTAAATTAATTATTCGTCTTTAAATTAAACAATCTAAAATGTCCCCACCATTTAGGAAATTCTGTAATTTTTTCTTATGAATAAGGCAAGTGAAAACCAGCGACAACGAGCTTGGCAGGTTATAAATTAATCTGAAAGTAAAATCCGGTATACACAAGATACATATAGAAGTGACTTCAGAAGCTTGGGACATTCGGGTAAAGTGTAACATGTAAACACGGCCTAATTTGAATCCCTGGTGCAGAATCAATAGTGGCCGAAAGGATGCGCACATAGGAACATCGTGTAATCTGGCACAGATTTTGAATAATGCAAGTTGCATGTGCAACGGGCTTCGCCAGAGAGAGGGAGACGCGGCTAGGCGGCGGGCGGCGTGCGCGAGCGAGACGCCGGCTGCGGCAGTGCCGGGGCAGGGTCCGGCGGCTCCCTGCCACTCTCGATCACTCGTTCACCGAAATGCACTGAACTACAAAAAACGAGGTAGTCGCGGGTGCTACGGGTGGTCTCCGGCGGCACGGGGGCGCAGGCCGAGGATAATAACCATGGGTCTGGGCGCGCCGGGCGTGCCGGAGCACGCTAGCTGCAGGGCGGCGGCGCCTGTCGCGTCGCGGTTACCTCTCTGGCCATCGCGGCATGACCGCCGGAGGCCGTGGGCGCGCGTTCACGCCGCCATCTTCGTGGGGCACAGCCCGGGGCTCGCGTCGCGACTCGCGGACCACTCGAGCGGTGCGCCGCGTGGGCGGCGATCGATGGGTGTCGCGCGCAGGCGCGCCGCCCGCCCCGCACGCCGCGCCCGCCGCCCCCCGCCGCGCCGGTGCATCCGCCCTGACCCACTTGCCGCGCACACTGACCTCTTTCCCGACACTTCCAATAGACCGATTCGCGATGCGACTTACCCTTCCACTACACACACAATACACCATTATTCGCACCCTTATCGAATAAACCACATTTACTGGGAGACGGAGTCACTTCCATTGTAGTTTGTTCATTTGATAATAATATCTTGTATTGCATCGGAGATGGCGGGATCAATTTATATCTACCCGCTGCGAGCAAACAATGAATAACGAACTGGAAAATTAAAGCAAATTCAGTTAGCACTTCAGTTCGCTTCAATTTTTTTTGTCGATTCGCTGACGTTAATGTTATGTTGTTTGTTTAATAGAAGCGAAGCTACAAGTTCACTATTTATTGCACTAGGCATCGATGAAAAAGGTAACTAAGTATTTAGTGTTCGTCATCGAGAATTTATTATAGTAATTTGTATATTAGATACCAACAACGAAATATGTGCACATGTTTCTTAATAGAAATGTACAAATTAGAAGATTTTTAAAAAATGGTCCAAGATGACTACGGAACAAATGTAACTGCAGGCCAAAACGATGTTATTGAAAACTGACAAAATCAAGCGCTATTTTTGTTAGTCGCGTTTGTATTAATGGAAATGTCATCAAATTTACCTACTCGTTTTGGAGCGAAAAGTCGAAAGCTCAGCTACATCAATGTAGTTCAAAGATCTTTTCTACATTTTTTAACATACTTATTTAATCAACTACAATTACCAAGTGATACAGAACGCCCATTTACCAGAATAATTTAAGAGCACTTTAAAAAAAATGTCTTTGAAGTTTTGAATTTAACTTAAGCTCCTAACGTTGATCGGAGAGAGAAGCGCTGCAATCGCTGTACGTTTTGGAATCTGTAATTTTCTTTTTTACAAGGTATTATATTTATATTTTATTAAGTTTTTTTATAAGTTTATCGGTAACTTGATATAACAAGATCGAGATATTTTAATCTCCATATTAACAAACAAAATGTCAAAAAAATTTCACCAGTATTTTACTATTGCGACGAGCAGCACAGCAAGTTTAGATTTGGCAACACTTTGTAAATCGATGTCAATGTCAACCAAAACATCAAAAATATTAATATGTATGTACAGAATTTCGGTTCGATGACCGAGAGTTATCTTTTATTAAAAAATAGTTATTAAAAACAATAACTGTGATAGTTTTATTCAACAAAGTCATCCAATGCAAGAACTACAGTCATCATGAACGATGTGACAGTGATTATAGCTCATTCTTTTAGTGAAACCATGGGTTGAATTATTAAAAACAATAACGGAACGAATGGACCACCGTTGTGTAGTAAAAAGTACGTAATACACAGTTATTTATGATGCCAATTGAACGTGTTTTCATATTGTTTTAATGTAATATATATTGCTCTTTCCTAGCAACTGTTCAAATATTGGTACACTTCTGACACCCACGCAGATATTGTTGATTAAAGCAAAACGTTCCGTTTTTAATCAGAGTTCAGTCTCAATATTTGAGACAAATACAAGTACTTGATATGGTCAGCACTCAGTAAATTCAAAAATGTTAAATCAATTCAAACTTTAGCTACAATCAATTGCTACACTGTTAATTTACATCAATAATTTTTTTTCCGTATAGTAACTAAAGGATAACTTTAGTTCTACAAACATTTGTAAAACTAACATGATTTTTCCTTGTTTGAGTGGATTGTGCATTACCATTTGATAAATATAAACCATGAAGCTACTCACAGTGCATGTAATCATACATTCATCTCACAGAAACATTAATATTTATGTGTGGATCAACATTTATAACACACACAAGTGTTCAAGAATACTGTAGTTATTTCTAAATAGCAAAAAATTCTTGAAGTACATGTAATGACTCAGTGTTCTGCATGTTTTAAGGGAAAGGTGTGTCAGAACTGAGTAAAATGCAACAGTAATCTTTGCCTATTCTACTGTCATTATGGTATTAGTTGTGTTTTGAGCATGACTGTGTGGTTTCCAGGACGGCACGATGATGCTGGTGCGCGTCAACATGCGCACAGCGTTGGCTGCGCTCTGCATCACAGTCCTCCTCATTATTGTATTCTGGAGCCGCTGTGGGGAGCTATCTCATAGACCAAGTATGCAAAAATTTGTATTATAAATATTTTTGTGACAAAAGACAGTAAATGACATACATTCATGTCTAGATTGACTATGGCCCATTAAAATTATGATTGTGTAAGGAATATGGGAATTAAACAAGCAAATGGCTAAATGTTTTGAAGATTTGATAACAATAGAGCATTGATGGTTATTACCATCTACTCTAGACTACACTATAACATACTCTTTAACTAATAATCTGTAGTTTTTCTAGACTTGTTGACATTCATGTTATGTTCCGCAGCTAATTTGCCTCCTTCTCATATAAACATGTATTTACAGTAGGCTCAGTATTGTCAAATGGTTTGACTGAGCGTGGAGCTGCTAGCGGGGCTTGGGGGCAGGAGATGGAGTGTGTCATCAATGGCGAGTACTCTGTGGCATGTCGCCGAGATAGGGACCAGGTGTACCTACCCTTCTCCTTTATACACAAGTACTTTGAGGTCAGTCACACATATATTGCTTGGAAACTGAATTAGATGTCATCTTTTGATGACTTACATACTAAATGAATTATTCTTTTAATTAGGTTTATGGAAAGATGACATCATCGGATGGTGTGGACAAATTCGAATGGTCCCACAGCTATAGTAAAATATACCATCCGAAAAAGAAGTATGACCCGAGAGGAACATTCACCACATTTGAGAATTACAATGTAGAAGTGCGGGAGCGAGTCAAGTGTATCAGTGGAATAGAAGGTGTCCCAGTGTCGACGCAGTGGGAGCCCCGCGGGTTTTATTACCCCACTCAAATAGCCCAGTTTGGTTTAGCGCACTACAGTAAGAATGTAACCGAACCCGAGCCTAGAGTGAGGATCATAGACGATGGCGAGAAAGTCCTGGAGAACTGGATAGTTAGTAAAGATGCCACAATTTCTAGGGAATTTGATGAGGAGATGAAGTCTAACGTGTTGAAGTTTGCTACATCTGATCTTGTGTCGAGCCAGGTGTGGCTGAAAGTGAACATCAGCCAGGACTTTGTGCTCAGCTTGGATGTGAGGTTCAAGCCAAACTCATCAATGACAGTAGTGCTGCAGAACAAAGACAAGAAGGAGACTGTCTATCTGCATTATGTTACTAGTAATCAACTAATATATGCTCAGGTAAGTTCACTTTACTTATTCCTGTTAATCAGAGTTGATGGCCCATGTCTAGCACTGGGCAAACAAAGGCCGATGATGATGATACTTGTTCACCAGGAGGACCACATCTACCACGGCATCGGCACGGAAGAAAAGTGGCGACATATAACGCGCGACCTCATCATCGACATGCAGAAAGGCTGGGCCTTGCAAGATCGACCCAAGAGGAAGTCGCCCAGGAATAAGTTTAGAGTAAGTCTTGTAATACAAGTACCCATAGGTGATATCGGTTAGCCTATCGTTATTTTATTTGATAAGGGATGGTATTGCGGCAGATATCTAGTGTGATACTGAGCGGCGCGGGCGCCGTGTGCGGCATGCGCGTGTCCAGCAGTGAGCACATGGCGCACTTCTTCGCGGCGGCCGACTGGCTGGCGGGCGGGCAGCGCGCGCGCGGCGGCTGGCCCGTGCTGGCGCGCCGCCACGTCGCGCCGCGCGTGCCCGACCTCAAGCCTGGATGGTCAGTCACTTTTCTACATACTCCTTTTACAATAATACTGTTGCACTTAGGGGCGTTAATCGGTGACTGAAAGAGTACTGTAAACCGTGGACGGTTTTATTATGTAAAAGTGTCTGGTGGTTACTATATGAGCGTGTGCAGGTTATCGGCGATGAGCCAGGGACACGCCATCTCGGTGCTGTCGCGTGCGTACCATCGCAGCGGGCGCGCGCGCTACCTGCGGGCCGCGCAGCGCGCGCTGCTGCCGCTCGACGTGCCCAGCCGGGACGGCGGCGTTAAAGCCATGTGGATGGACAAATATGTCTGGTGAGTATACATTAAATTAATATTAAGTTCCCGTTACATTTTACACAGGAGGGAAGCTGATCTCCGCATCGTGGTTTTTAAGGAGTAATCTGAAGTGTCAATATAATAGTGTACAATGCGCAGGTACGAGGAGTACCCGACCACTCCGCCGCTGTTCGTGCTCAACGGCTTCATCTACACGCTGCTGGGCCTCTACGACCTGCACGTCATCGAGGGTGAGAATTCCATATCCTTAGCCAAGAAGATGTTCGACGACGGCATGACCTCCCTCAAGACGCTGCTCCCGCTATTCGACACTGGCAGCGGCAGTTTCTACGACTTGCGCCACTTCACCCTCGGGGTCAGTCCCAACCTCGCCCGGTGGGACTACCACGCCACGCATGTCAACCAGCTGTATCTGCTCGCCGGCCTCGACCCCGACCCGATACTGATAGACACAGCCAAAAGGTGGGAAGGCTACATGCAAGGCAAACGAGCGGCGCACAATTGAAAGGAGGGAGACACGATGTTGAGCACACACAAGCCCGTCGTCGCTCCGACCGACGACGTCGGGGCACGCACGACTCGCTCGAGTCCGACATCTCGCCCTGCCTGTCTTAGACCGCATTGCTTAGACCAAGCGACATTCGATTGGCATCGTTTATCGAAGACTCAAAAATGTATAGAAATAATAGTAACTTTGGATGCACGTATTTATTCCTGTACATTTTGTGATATGAAAAGAGTTGACTGTTTAAAGTCTTGCCCTTACCTCATGGTGTAAATAACTCCTCGTTAGGAATATGGCACTGAGTGCCAGTTGTATTGAAGTGAGTCGAGTTTGGAGTTTGTTTTGTTGACACGACGGTCAAACGGACAGTTCCTTTACAAAATGGATATAGAGCATTCCTTGATGGATGCCCGTATTGAGTAGATACGAGGAACTGCTCCCCGAATTAAATTAATGTTTATACTTTTATTCATTGAGTGAGAATTGGGCCTCCCGGAGGCCGCCGCCACGCTGTTCCCGCCGCAGCTCGGGTGCGTGCCCTACGTGACGCCGTGCGCCTGCTGCCCGCCCTACATCCTGCAGCCGGCTCCCCATCCGCACCCGCTCCCGCTGCCGCTGCCTCTCCCGTTGCCACTGGCTTATCCTCTCCAGGCCCTAGAACCCCAAGCTAAACGGCGTCCTCAGCTCTCTAACATGGTAAGTGCCACCGCGATGTTTCCCGCCGATTCTGCGGCGTGCACTCGCTCCGCCGATAAGTTTGCAGTGCAGCGCGCGCGCCTCCGTTTGTTAACAAACAAATCAGATAGCGACTCTCACGAGCGTGCGTCTGCCGATGCCATCGCGGCTTTCATACGCCGAGCGCAGAAAGCTTGTCGCCTCTAATAATAAAAAAAAAAAACAAACAAATCGTAATAGTCGACTTCACATGTACCTATTCTCGGCGTCGAACTGTCTTCGCTCGGGTAACTTTGATCGTATGAAACTATTGGGAAGTTTGAACTTCGCACGTATAAGTTAAGCGAATTAACGGTTTACTCCAGCTTTAACTTGGTAAATTGAAACCTTGTGTAAGTAGTTAAACTAATTAGTTACGTTATCAGTTAAATTTGACTTTGCATTTTATCAAAATTTAATTCATTGTTTTGTTTAATTTACAAAACGATGTCAATCCTAATGCATTAATTCAATTTTTTTTAAGTTTAACACTGTTATTTTAAAAGCTTTGGTTACGCGCTACAGTTAGTACATAGAATGTTGGCGAATACAAATAGAAAAAAGAACATTTTAACAGATAATTTAAATAAACAAACCTATTTGAAACAATTTAAATCCGTTTATGTTGTTATCCCGCGAGTCGGCCGCGAGCCGATGGTAAAAATTGATTCACGCCCCCAAACGCTTCGGCAGAAAACTTTTAATACAATTCCAAATGTAATTTCCAAAGTTAAAACGAAAGATCGAATGTTTAAACGGTAAAGAAATAATTTTATTTATAATTTGTTGAGGTTTTGTCGTAGCCTCGGCGAGAGCCACCCGGGAAGTAAGTGCGGTGTGACTTCCATCTACAGTCAACTTTGACTCAAAACGAAAGTGCCATCGAACTTTTCTCATTAAGACCTTCCCTCAAAGGTAGTGTGTTTATGTTATTTTAATTCTTATTTATTCACAAATCTCATTTCGAGCTCACCGCAAAAGCAATATCTTTGAGGGGCTTGTAAGTACGCCCCTAATTTACTTTGTGATTTAATATTAATCTTTTAAAAATCTATTACCATTTTAAATTGTTTTTACATTCGTTTCACTTGCGGATTAAAACATTTGAATCGATAATAAATATTACATTGTAAGTATCGTATATCATAAACTATGCTCTATTAATATGAAATCTCATAAAAACTTACGCCACAATTATAATCGTCTTTTTATTTTTATGTAACCAATTGGTTATTAAATTGTAACTTGATAGTTATCAATATTGTCTGATTATTATGCATAAACTGTTCCGAATGTTCATCACGTTCATTGAAAATATTCACAGTCGAGACAGAGTAACGGTTTTCAAATATATCTAGAACTACTGGTATATAATTTTTTTGCATAAATAGGACCTAAGTGTAGGTAACGGTAAATATGAAACATTACGTAGGTGTACCCAAATTTTATGGATTGCCTTCATTTGTGACAATTGACATTGTTAAATTATATTAACCTCTGTTTAAATCAAAAAGTTTTGACATCTATCTAATTGTTGTAAGGATTTTTAACGACTTTAAAAGAACTGTGGTGCAGAAAAAAAAATTTTTTTCTTAGACTAAATTAGATAAAGAACCTTGTAAGTGTTTAAGATTTCGTTTTCATTTTAGATTTTCTAGAGTATTTCGTACGGGACCCAATTCGAAAATATAACTTTCCGATTTCGTTTATTAAGATATAACACAAGTGGTACTCGAACATGTCGTGGTCATTATATCAGTTTCACCGCAATTTCGCTGGAAAGCAGACCGGCGAGGTGCGTCCGCGCGAAACGGTATTCACAACGAGTATGCGCTTAATTGCTCTCAAACATCTAACGAGTGTGTTAATTTTAATTCAACAATCAATTATTGTTACAAAAAAAACGATAGCCGCGTGAAGTGATGCGATTTGTTCGCGTACGACATTTTACAAATCGAGTTTCACTAGTAGGGGCGCAGTTTCCCCGAAGCGAATTAATAACAACGGAATTATATTTGCTAATGAGAATTTTATTTCATTAATTGCAATTGTTTAACTTTTTCAATTAATTGCTCGAACTTTATCGGCCAGCGGAAGAATCGTTATCGTAAATCAATTTAATACAATTGTGAAATTTTCGTGGCGCGGTGCAAGGTTTTTATACGTGATTTCTAACAAGAAATATAAGACGCAAAACGTTCGAAACGTATTTCTAATTGCCACAATAAAATAAGAGTTACGCATATCCTTGATTGTCGATTTCCATTTCGCAAAAGAAATATAAAATATGCCGAAACTGGCCAGTATAACTTCAACTCTGTTAAAAAACAATTGACTGACTTGACCTAGTAATAAAGAAAGTCCACATTTCATCAACATTTAAAAAAAAATTAACATACATAGCATCTTTAAATTTGTGACAATTCTTAATGGTATCAATAATGTCAGTTCAGTCTGTTTACAACGACTTCAATGTTCTAATATTTTGAATTTCTTGTTAACAAGATTATTACAAACATAAGTATATTAGATGACTAAGATTCATTTAATCTTACATGTTTTTATCACTTCAAAATCATCATGTCAATGAGAACCGTCAGGGGCCCGGTACGTCATCGTAATATTTGTTATTAAAACTGTCGAACGTAAGCGGTAGCGAATTCTAATTAAATATATAATTTATTACAGCTCATGATTTCACTTTGAATTTCGATTGTTTTTAAACAATCTTTGCAATCTGATATTTTATAGTAAACAATAGTAACAGTAACTAATTAAGCACTATACTACTTATAAAACGGCTTAACTCACGTGTAAATCGGTGTCGGTACCGACTAGTTTCGAGCCCATCGGGGG
>JAODUI010000027.1:324790-349421 GCA_027563995.1 Papilio gigon
TTGTGATATGAAAAGAGTTGACTGTTTAAAGTCTTGCCCTTACCTCATGGTGTAAATAACTCCTCGTTAGGAATATGACACTGAGTGCCAGTTGTATTGAAGTGAGTCGAGTTTGGAGTTTGTTTTGTTGAAACGACGGTCAAACGGACAGTTCCTTTACAAAATGGATATAGAGCATTCCTTGATGGATGCACGTATTGAGTAGATACGAGGAACTGCTCCCCGAATTAAATTAATGTTTATACTTTTATTCATTGAGTGAGAATGGAATTGATAAAAAAAAAACTATAAAATTGCCTTCCTTCTTTCTTTAGAAAGGTTTAATGTATTTGTTGCAATGGAATTTAAAAGCGTTTACGTATGGCGACACTGATATCTGAACTTCCATTTTTTTGACTACGGAAAATATGTTAGGTACATAATATGGTAAAGTGCACTATATGAATTTACTTCGCAAGTTAGAAATGAAAGTTTCGAGTAGTGTGCACGTATTAAATATAACGGAAATATATGGTATGTAGTTCTAAGTCTTGTCATATCACACAACAATCGTTATTGTAACGTTACAGCAGTCATTTTTATATTTTCTGCCTCAACTAAATTCAGATGTCGCACACCTCGAATGTCCTTTGAATAAATCATTTATAATGTACTTAATGAGCTTAAGTTACGATAAATAATAATTCATCGAGTGTTAACACTATGTCCCCAGAGCAGTCTGACACCGAATTCTAATCAAAATACTAAAATTACATTAAAACTCCTTAATTCCGAAATATTTAAAGTGAGAACACTTTTTCTTCCATAAATCAGAGATAAACACGGCGCCCCGATAGAATGTAACGTGTCACTGTTCAGTTTTGTAGGTTAGGTTGGAGGTGGAAGAGAACAATAGTGTAGATTTTATATCGGAGATGAGTGAGGGACTGGTTCAGCGAACATTAAATGACGCCGAGTCACGGGCGACAGTAGCTCGTTCAGTCATTGGAAAATTTACTTTGTACATTTTTACATTTACAATTTAAGAAAATGTTAATTTGGACTTACTTGATTTTTATTATATTTGTTAAGCATGTCTTGCCTTCGATTATGTCTTTTAATGCAATTCCTATTATAATTGATATAAACAAAACTGGTAATTTGATAGAAATAAGTAGAAGGCTTTTTAAATACTAATGTACGGATTATGTTTTTAATCTTTATTATAATTATTTTTTTAATATGCGGAGCATGAGATGTCAAAAAAAAATTCTCAATCTGCAGAGATAACTCAGTCTAGGTTTTTGTATGAATTTAAATAAATAGACCTTTGCACCCACCAGTGGGTTGTGACTCGAAGGACAAGTTATTCATAAATATGAGGTATTTTTCACACTAGCAACATTCGTTTAATATTAGAGCTCTTATAAATGTCAAATGTACGCAAATTGAATGAAAAAAAACTGTAGTACAGCATGCGACCAAGCATCTGAACACTGACAAATTAATATTTGCACGTTAGGTCGCTTTGTTGTAAGCATTTCTTGCCTTTGCGTTCTTGATTTTATTTTCTAAAAAGTGCAATCTAATTTGTATGGAGCCAGTGTAATTACATGTATGTTACACGCTTCATGTATGCAGACTCGAATTGACGTCATTGGTGGGATGAGGATAGAATTTGGTTTTTAATAAGTCGTGCCTTCACAACTGTCTAGTCGCTGTACAATAATCACTGTATGCCCTCTATGGCATAGAATTTCATTGGAAGTCGATTGACGAATAATAACAATAATTGTTTATAATGTGTATAAATGATCTTTATACTGTAATCTTGTAAATAATGAATATGATCATGTTGGTTCTTGCGTGTCTCAGTTGGAGGGAACGGTGTTGTTCAAATATTTTAAGATTCGTTCAAAATAAAACATTTTAGGTTTTCTAAACGTATTTAAAAAAACGAATTCAGTTAAACTGCTGACGCGTGTCTGTTACTACAATATTTAAATCTGAAGTAGAAAATGTAACATTCAGATTTTTTTTCTTTTTGTTTGTTGGAATAATGCGTTTTCAAGACACTATTTTTTATCCGTCAAAAATGGCGCGTTAATATCTGACAAGTGTTTTTTTTACGTAAGTAATGTTTGGTTAATTAATGATTTATGCATCAGTTGTTATGAGTCTTGTTGTGAAGGGTTCGGGTGTGACCAAATAGTAGAACATTCCAAAAAGAGCTTAGTAGTGGTACTTTATGGTAGATATTGTAATACGTTAATTTTTTGTTTATTTTCCCGGTAGATATGTAATCTATAGATAGACCTACAGAAACGCCAATGCCCTAATGGTTAATCTTACGGATCCGATCGCACGGTCGAGAGTTCGAATCTTGCCAATCCACTATTGTTACAGAGCACATGCCAGCGCACACCTAGACGGGTACAAGAAATATTGTTGAATTAAACAAAAGGTCTCCGTTTATCTTATTACGCCTATTTTTTTCACACTAGTCGTATCTAAAGCTTACGTATCTATAATTACACCATTACCCAACAGTGGGCTTCTATTGGCGAAACTCTCGTACAAGGATTTTGCAACAAGAATGTGAAGAATGACAATCAAGTTTCGTACAGTTTGAATGGCAATAGGAAATTATGTCTACACTTGTCACGTGACAGTGTTATTTATTGTCTATGCATTTATTTAGCGTTTCAGTGTATCAGCTCACGATTGACCGGTGTTGGAATCGGTGTGCGCGTGCAGCGTTGCCAACGTAACATTGTTTACATTTTGTAATAATTTCTCATTTGATCTACACGAGTGCGCCGGCCGCGGAGGCCCGCGGTGACGCGCACTGCGAGTGTTGTTGGCGTGGTGTTATATGGAAATATATATGTTATTTTAATGATACTAATTTATTAACTAGACATATGTATTGTAAAAATGTAGGTATATAAATGATTTTTAATTATATTTTTTGTGTACCTGTATTTACTTAAGTTATTTACTATGACTTGCTCGCTCTGTTCGTACAACGTACTTATTGTATGATACATTATCATGTTTTGTATTAATCTAGAATTATGACAATTTGCTTTTTAATAAAGTTCCCGAGAACTTACTTTTGCAATACTACCGTATTTTGTATTTTTGTTTCAAATAGCGCTAAGAGCCCCCTCGTGTTGCCCGCTGAACTCTCGGAGGTTTCTTGAACAAATGTAGCCTGAAAGTTGTACTTCTTATCGACTCAATTAAAAGATATTCGCGTTGCAATATTCAACAGTGCCAACTTCATTGTAGTTAATGAATAAATACCTTAAGTTCATAATCCTGTAGGCAACAATGTTGCAGGGAAAATGTAGTTACAGAAAATACGTGTTTTTTAAACAATTATCATTGTTTTGTGTCTTACGATTATTTGGATTAAAATATTTAAGCTGAATATGAAAAAAATCCTTCAAATGTTCCACTTGATTCGAGTATTCATTGCGTTGGCAGACTCCATGTAACATCCTTTTAATTTAGTGCGAAGCTAGAAACTAGGCTCAACAGATGTACAGCAACACTTCCTAATGTGTACGTAGTTGTAGAGTTAGAACGCACCTGTGGATGACAATAAAATGTGTCTCAACTCATTTTGTTTCATTACTGTCTACCCCATTTCCTCGTGCTTACGATATTCAATTTTAATTAGTTATTGAGTCGTAACTGTGTCGGTAAGAGTGTCTGTATAAAAAAAAAGTTTTTAGTTTATCAAATTCAAACTGTAAAAATTGCATTCGTAACATTTGAAAACCTGTGAAAGTCGAGTGGCTGGAGGCTCGGGGCGCCGGGGCGTGCCGGCGGCCGCGTCGTGTCGTCTCGCAAACGAATGCACACTTCAAGCTGTGAACGTTCACAAAGTCCTTGAAAATGAATATTTTTTTAAAATTCCAGCTCGAGCGAAGGCATCGGAATTAAAACTTTATACTCCACTATCTTAACACTTCATTTCTAGTTTATAACATTAATAAGAAACATTAAATCGAATCGGCAACCCCTTGGAGAACGACGTGGCACTTACTACGAGAGCACCATAGACAATTAAAGCGCATAAATTCCACGGCACGAACTTACTCAACTGTTTTAAAGAGAGACCAACAAAAAGTTATCTCGGTATGCAAACTGCAGCACCGAGATCCACCGTCGCTTGCAACAAAAATGGTCTCGAACGGAGAAAATCCTTTAGGAAAAAATCCATTAAGGAGCGTTGGGTGCAATCACAGAGGGTGATCGGGAGTTCCGGATAAGTTGCAGGGGGTGAACAAACATCCCTCGGTCACTCCGCGCCGCGGGGGCGGGGGCTGCAAATTCCGGCCCCGGCTCCGATATTGCAGCGAACTGATACGGGATTCCACCTCACGTAGCTATCGTTAAAATACAACATAACGTTATACGCTTCATAGGCGATGGGGATTACTTCATCTTTGACTGTCGCAGTGTTGTTCTGCAGGTCTTCAAGTCGTAATAAAATAAATACTTTACAAGAAAATAGTTTTATAAATCCAATTCAATACATAAACATTATAATAAAGCCACTGGAATGTAGAACTCCCGATTTCAGGGTGCCATGGCAGCCGGTCTAAGCGTGATTGCAGGACTGGAGACGCGAGAGGGCGCGCTTCTCCGCCTCCACCATCTTGTCGAGCGCGGCCTGCATCTCGGGCCACGGCTCGTAGCGGTCGTTGATCACCAGCAGCTTGTGGATCGACGGCTTCCTCAGGTCCATGGTGCGAGATATATTGTCGCGGCTGCGGCTAGAGAACACCACGTCCACCTGGATAACGTATACGTCAAGTGATGAATGCACTTTTGTCTTTCGATTATTGAAAAAAGAGCATTGCGAGGGAGCGGCGGCTCGCGTCGTCCGAGACGGCATGATTCTTTACGTTGTATTAAGCAAATACACTTTAGATTGATATATTGCAATTAAAAAATATAACAGCGCATAAACATACTCACTTTGTTTCTACAGGCCCATGCAATAGAGGCACACATCAGACTCAATGACGTCATAGTGACCAGGAACAGAGGTATTATCTCCCAGTACCTGGTGAGGGCATAGGTCAGATGCAACTTCCTCGGTATGGGCACGTCGTACTGCGTGGGCGGCACCAGCTCGCCAGAGCCGCGGACCGCTACTATGAGGGGAGAACTCTTTCGCTGCAGAAGAGAATAACCAGTAGGGAGTAGGGTAACGGGTTTTAGGAATTTTGAAAACATTGTTGTAGCTATATAAAACTCTGAAATATTTACGAAAAAAAATGTTTAATGTTACTCGCTTGAGAACAATTCCAAAATTGAATGTCAAAATGCAGCCGTCCTTCTAAAAGATTGCGAAAATAAAAAAAAAGTTATTTAATCTGTGCAATTTTCATTTTTTGTCAAAGTAAAATTATAATTTTTTTCATAGAAAAACTTTCTATAAGGACAGCGAATCCAAAATAGAAGTTTACGTAAAAAAAGGAGTCAATGCTTATTACACGCTTACACTGGCCAGAAATAAACTTGAATTAACACGGAAAAAAAGCAAGAAATCAACAGTCAACATGTCTATTGAAATTTTTAAATCAATTTAAAATTCAAACTGTTTTTATAAAGTAATCATAAGTGAAAGAATTTGGTCAAGAATATATTAATATTACCAAAAAAACATGTGGAAATAGCCGCTACATTCAGCCTGCCCCCGATCACTCGGAGCCGTCGTGTGAATACAGAGGTGAGTGCAGCTTGTTAACTATCCACTATCCATACTCGAAGTTTTTGATAAAAAAAAGTAGTTCATGCGCGTGATGCATGCGGTGGAAAATTCTGAACTTGCGGATGTCCCAAGTGGCGTCGGAAGTTTCATTAAATATTTCTATGGCTGTACACAGTCGATGAACAGGTTTGAAATGGAGTTAGGTAAATAGATATTTACTAAACTAGCGCGTCCTTTAGCCACATCGCTGCTTAAGGCCAGGTTGAGTCTTGGTTAGACGCAGGTTTGTTGTTTGTTAAATGGAATTCTAGTTGCAGAGCAAACTGCTTATATGCGGTGATGACTCTCCGCACGCCGCGGCGCCGCATCTCGCCCCGCACCAGGCGCCGCTACCGCGCCATCAAAGACTTCCTGAGGCGAGCTCTCGGTTGGTTACATTTATGACACGCTGGCCGTTTTTGTCGTCGTAACGTTAACATCATCGTGATAACAAACTGACAATTATCTGTGTGTGGGAGTTGATACTATTGTCGTGTAACTATTTAAATGTTTCAGGCACCGTATCACAAGAAACAAAAACTAATTCAAATGTAACAATAAATGCGTCTGAATTGAAACAGAACACTACAGCGGAGCAGCAAGGGGCACAAGTGAAGGGACGGGCCAGCCGGCTGCCGCCGCCCGCGCCCGCCCCTTCGCCCTCGCACCCGGGCCCGGCTTCGCACGCCGCCGACGACGGCGCCCAGTGTCGACATCTTTTATATACTGATCAAAATGAACAAATTAAAACAAGTCTAGAAAAATTCAAAATCAGCCCCAATGAAACAAAAGTATTATATAAGACTTCGGAAAATCAGTATAAAAATTTTATAGAAAGTGACGTTACGAGTAAGGTATCTGATACGTTCAACTGTGAAGTCAAATTGCAAAAAGAGATAAATAAAATAGCGTCAAAGGCCGAGGGAATAGCTGCTAAAAATAAATATGTAACAAAAAGACATGATAACAAATTAGATGCAATAAACAAAATCGATTTAAATTTGGTCAACCGGACAAAACCGTTAAGTCATTCATCTGCTAGCCACCGCTCATCCGTCGACCTGGTGAAGGCGGACGACGCGAGGTGCCGCGACAAGCGGCGCGCTAGGCTCAATTATACGAATCCCATCGTACTCAAAGATTCACATAAGTACAAGGAGGATGATCGCAAACACAACATTGAGTATCTAGTTCGGAAATACGAGGAAACAATGAAAAGGAAAAAACATAAGCAACCTAAAAAGGAGATCGATAAAGATTTCATAGAAGATATAATAAGACGGCAGTACAGACCCGTCAACATGTTCAGCAAGCGGCAGTCGGGCTGGAGCCAGCTGTCTGCGCCGCTCTGCCGCGACCAGGAGTTCTCCGTCGACGACGACGTACAGGAAGGCAGCGAGCTTTGCTCCTGCTGCTACGACAAGCCCGGCTTTCGGAGCGGCATGAGGTGCGCTCCGAGTTTCAGCGACGTCAGAAGCATCTGCGACACTAGGCTATACAGCTCCAAGCGCTGTGCGCGCAACAGACAGGCCAGAAAACATCAGGAGTATTACAACGATTCTCTGTACGATCTGATTCCGGTGAAGGAGAAATCTAGTCCTAAATCGAGGAAAAAGTTCGCTGAGTACAATATGATTCCTTACGAGCACTACAAGGAGGTGCCGCCGTCGCCGACCTCGCAGCGTCCTCGCCTCAACCTCACCGCGCAGCGCCACGACCGCTGCGACGAATGCGGCCCCCGGGCCGCGCGCGCGCACGCCAGAAGCTCGCTACACAAAGCCAAGGTTCGGACGGTCGATAAAAACATACAAAACGACGATTTAACTAATTTTATAAAATTAAGAAACGATAAAGACTTGTCGCAACCGTCTACGAAGCCGGGGACTCGAAGTTTCGAATCCGACGATGAACTTAACTCTTCTGTGCCTTGCCCCTCGGTGGGCAACAATCGACCCAACGTATCCGTCCACAATCTGTCGACGAACAAAACACAAGAAACCGGGATCGCCGTAGATAACACGGATAAAGCTCTTTATGAAATAAAAGACATCCTCCAAAATTTTCTCGAGGAAATGAAAAAGGAAACCATGCACAGCGATAAATCTGAAACATCTGACAAATCTTTGACGAAGGGTAAACGCGAGGAAGAAAAACCGAACACGTCCATGTTGCCGAATTCCTCAGAAATGTCTCATAACACAGCGAGTCAACCGAAACCTTACATACCCACGTTTCCGAACTCTTGTTGTTATCCAATAGTTCCGATTTGCCCCATTGGCTGCGTGCAAAATGGCTTCGTGATACCGGCGCAGAGTCACACGTGCTCCGTGTGCACCAACCACCTCAAGGAATCCTCGGCGCTGAGCAAGGACGCCACGTTCAGCGCCGACACCCGAGATACACCGGACCAGGCTCCTCGCGACGAGACTCAGCAACTTATCAAAGAAATATATAATTTTGTGAAGCAAGCTCCGCAGCCAAAAACTACTGCAACCACAGAATATCGTGACGCGTGCATCGACAACGCGAATGCTGCGGAGAAGACACCTCACCTAAGTAAGTTACTAACCTCGAGAAGTGCGGGGAACAGCTCCAACCCGTCTGCTCACGATGCCAAAGTGGGCACATCTCAAATGAAATGTTATTCCAAAAGTTGCGAGGCCTTCGGGTCCAAGGGAACCGAAGAGAGCGTGTACAGCAATGCCAGTTACTCGGACACCATCCTGGAGAAGCTCAGCCTGGAAGCGGCTGCCACACAACCGGACTCTGACTTTGATTTTAGTAGTATTTTAAACCTGGAAGTCAAGGTAAATAACAATTAACAACTGTCGCGAATATTCAATGAAAACAAAATATTTCAGATTACTAAATTTAATTACAAATTTGTTAATTGCAGCCAAGGAAAAAAAAGTTTGCAAAAGTTTTACAATCGTTTGGGAATTTACTAAAAAAGAGAAAAAAGGAAGTTATACAAGAACTAAGTGAGAGCGCCAGTTCCGTGGAATTGGACGTGAAGCCGAAGTCACCTTACAGGCAGCACGTGACAAACTATATGATGCATAGAGAGGAGTATTACCACCCGCCACCTATTCCCCCCAAGTACCACTACCACACTTCGCCTGAGCATTCTTATCGATCGCCAGTAGGCTTGGAGTCTAGAGTCACGTATCTGCCCTCACCGTATGCGTCGGCTATTCACGAACAGGGGATCCGACACGGCTCCTACCCCATGACATCAACTTATTCTACTTCAATGGAACATCCCTTTAATCAAGTACCTCGTGTACCTACACATGAACCTTCTCACGTACCTTCTCATGTACCTCAAGTGCCTTTGTGTCTAAAAGAAATTGAAGTGAAAAGCATCGGCACACAGAGCGAAAAAAAATCATTTCTGAAAATCTTAAAAAGCAGATTAGCCGTGCCAAAGAACACAGCCAGCCGCAATCCTGTAGAGGAGGCGCATAAGAACGTAAGCGGGATTACTAAGAGGCCTGGCTTAATGAAGTGGAAAAATTTCAACGAGAAGCCCCTGCAGACAAGAAACGCAAACGTAGGAATTTCTGTCAAACATACTCGGGACCAATTAAGACAAACTGACATGACTATCAGGAACACTTTGATAAAGAGATTTTTCCATAAACGCAATCCGTTTTCACCACAAAATCCACTTCTACAGACGTTATTGGGTAAAGATAAACCAATGGAGGAACCTCGGAACCTTCTTCGAACGAAAATGATACTTTAATTATAATTTGTAGTTATGGTATTTGTTTAGTGGAATGTTAAATTTTGGTCCACTGTTTGTGAGGTAAAAACGAGTGGAATAAGATTTGTTTGTAATAAAGTTTAGTTTATTGTTATAAAATTGTTTCTATATTTCTTTTGCTAAAAATCAAATTTGCTAAAAATTGCCATGAATATTAAATTATTTTCGAGATCATTAAAAACAAAGAACATTGTATTTGGCAGACAAAAAATTATACAGTTCTTTGTCTGACATACGTTGTCTGAGTCGCGATTGTTTTAGATCGAATTTTTTGAAAAGTTGTATGAAAAATCTGGAAGAACCATAAAGACAAAATCAATAGCAAGTCAGTATTAAATTTAAAGGCTTTTTTTTCAGTTTTTGCTATCCGAAACCATAGAGTAAGTGTAGTACACAAATTTTGACAGCACTATAAATTATTACAATAATACAAACGTCATAAGTTTATGGTGATTCTAAGAATTAATAATGAAACTGATCGTAAATATAACAAAAATATTGTTAAAATAGCCGGAAATCGTGTCCAATATGGATCAAGATACAAATCTATATGATGTTCCCCTTTCTTGGCTTACAACCGAATCTCGAAATGTGTTATCAAACTTATTAAACTCAACAAAAGTACTGCCTAGCGACGGACCTGAGAAGTTACCAAGGTATTTATAAACTAGATTCCTATCATCTTCGTAATTGATTATTTCTTTGGACGATTTGAAGTAATGTTAGTTACACTATGTTTATTAGTATTGTATTTAAACACATGACGTTTCACATATTTCTGACAAAATTTGTTTTTGTAGAATATATAACATACACAAAGCTTATGTTTCGGTCATGTTTTATCAGACCACTTTCCTTATATTCTACTTATTATATCTATAATAAAAATAATACAGTATCGTGAGTATTATTAAGTGAGTTGTTGAGGGTGGGATAAGAATGTGTGCAACACCTTCCAGGTTATTTTTTTAATTTTGAAGTTAAGTTCTTAGTACACAATACTAAATCTGATAATAAAACAAACATTTAGCACATATTTGGTGAATCAAGATTGTGACTGTAATTAATTTATTGTTTATTACAAAAATGTGTGTAAGCCATGTAATTTTTTATATTATAGATATTGGCGAGGTCTTGCTTCATTGGCCAACATTTCAGCAGAAGTTGCTGCTAATGTCGAGTTGCAGTCAGACAGAACTGCCAAGGTGTTGGAGATATGGATGAGCGACAATCAAAAAACGGCCTATGTTGGGTTCCTGCTGGAATACCTCCAACGCCTGGACAGATATGACGTGTATGATGATTGCATTGACTTACACAGACAAGGAAAACTTATAGGTAACATATATAACCTTATTTTAACAAAGCAATTACTCTGTACAATTCAATTTATTTAATTTAACCTCTATAAACTTTATCCCAGAGCCTTTTTATTTCTGTTAATAAAATACCTTTAAATTGTTCACTGGAAGTAACATGGTGATGTATTATGAAGGTAAACTTAAAACATTCTATGGCTATTTAACAGGCAGACCACATGACAATACCCCGAGACTTTCCATGGAGGTGCCCGATGAGGACAGTCTTATAACATATGAGGACAGAATGTACGGGGAGCCACAGTTCTACCATGCATATGTGGTGTATGCACAAGAGGATAAGGACTTTGTTGATTATCTACTGGTCAGAATGAGAGCAGAAGGTTTTCGGGTGATTAACCCCTTTTTAATATCGCACTACTGTTGTGGTTTTACAACAAGATGAGAAAATGTTGCTAAGTTTAACTTTCTGCCATGTCCTATATTAACATCATTGTTAGAAAACTCAAAAATATATTGTCCATGTCATTATGATGCATTAAATTAAATCTTGTATAATATAGATTTTATTTGTATACAACTATATGAAACAAAATGGAATTGCAATGAAATATAACATGTTGTACTTCAGCTATGCACAGAAGAGGACCTGTTGCCGGGGCACTCGACGCAGTACGCGCCGGTTTCGCGGCTCATATCTGAGCGCTGCCAGCGAATCATCCTCGTCTACTCCCCGGAATTCCTCAAGTGTCCCGCTAACAGCTTTTATACTAACTACGCACAGGCTGTCGCTATTGGTAAGGATTTTCTCATACTCACCATAAGAAATCTTCTTCCCAATGTACTATTCAAGGTTTCATATACTACATGTATGTGGTGGATGTTGTAGAGCGGAAGCAGCTGAAGATAATCCCGCTGATGTACCGTCAGTGCCAGCTGCCGATGCAGCTCACCTACTACCATAAGCTGCACTACCCGCAGCAGCAGCAGAAGGCGCCATACGACTTCTGGCAGCGGCTCAGCGACACGCTCAGAATTACTAACATACCGAGGTATTCATTTATCACATTTACTTTGAATGTGCCAACACATGTGCTTCATATAATAATATGTATGACATACTTAATAGAAACATACTCTCCAGTATTTAAACGACGTAAGTACAAGAAAGCTTCGATATGTTCTGTTAACATTAATTTTTATCAGATTGCCGTTTCTTTTTTTAATTAATATTTATTCCTTAATACGTTCTCTTTAGATTGAACAGTACTGGATCAACTCACTCCGCGCTGGCCATTAGAGAGGTGACGTCGACCAATAGTACATTTGGATCAAGAAACATTGCGAATGGCTTCTCCGCGAACAAAACTGCCTTCCTCCAGTTGCCAAGTATTCCAACAATAAAAAGTATATCAATGTCGGGTTTGGATAAGTGTGAAAAAATTACACTCGAAGACAACAAATCTTTGAGCAACGTCAGCCAGTTGAGCGAAGGCAAGCAAAAGAAACCCAATAAAATAAAAAGCTTCATAAATAGTTTGAAGAAGAAACCAAAAAAAGCCATAGCGGTTATGGACAGCTAAACATTCAGACGGCATCACAAAACGCAACATGTCAAAACATCAGAAGGTATTGGCAAAGTTTATAGTTAAACAAAACTAGTGGGCACAAGTCACACTATATTCTAATGATAGTTGCAAACGAGAGAACAGTAGACAGACTGTGGGTTTTGACACACTTTTCAAATACATTTTTAACATCAAAAACAAAGTAACTCACGACAGTGCAGTTTCATGGCTGGAAACACTTTACCTGTCCACTCTATATGTTTTTTATACATTCGTAAGAGATCATTTAAGTAGTATTAGTGCTTTTTTAAGATATTCTGATGCATGTATGCCCAACGAATATATACATAGTTGGTTTATAGTTTAGAACTGACTGCAATTTATACTTGTGAATTCCGAAAAATAATTATGCTTGAGAAGTATCGAGGTTGTGAAAATTAAAGAAAATTTGCGTCGAAAGTTTGATACAAATTCATTATATTACTGTTATATTAATATTATATAAACAACTTGTATGAGGTTAATAATGAAGAATAATTTTTAAAAACAGCAATTATATGACAGGGCAACCCTTAAAGAAAATACTCAAAGCAGAAAAGCAAGGTAACGCTCAACGAGTCACATCCTTGTCAAATTGATATTGTCACAAACAGAACATCTATTTCTTTAAAATGAACTTTGATTTATTTTGTTAGTTGTACAGAAACTTTGATGAACGTTTATCGACTTTAATTATAATTTGTAGCTGTATGAATATTAAGTTTATCGACGATTACCACAGGGTGTACAAACGATACAACGTTTTTGAGATTTTATAGTTTTATTAGAATATGTAAATACTTCTTTGTAGTGTAGCGTATGTATGTAATTGCTTAATAATCAAAATATGAAGCAGTTTTATCGCCATTGAATGGCAGCCATTTTCTAACTATATATTGGTGCTTCCACAGTACATTGAACAAATACAATTGTTATGGATATATATTACGTATTATTGTTTATTATAAGATAGTTAAAAGAGTGTTGTTATGTTGACCCAGTTTATGTTTAGTTATATATTTTGAATATAAATTTTTAAAAAGTTTTCATTCTTTTATTTTAACAGTTGAATCAAGTTCTGCATGTACTTTGATAAAAACTTATAAATCTTTAAGAATTAACTATTATGCTCGTTCTTCATTTGTAATTTCTGTGTTCTGAGTTCTTGAACATATTCAGAATTAAATAAATGTTTTTTGATGAAATCAAACTTCAGACTTAGTTAACATTTTTATCAAATTATGCAACATTTTTGGTTGTAGCAGTTGCGGTACAACGAAAAAAGAAATGTCACTGTCAATTTTCTCATGGAATGACATGTCAATATAACCTTAATGTTTTGCATTTACAAAATATTTATAAAATATTGTAATTGTATTTTTTGTTAAAAGCTTTCGATATGAAAGTTAACGTCGATGAGATTTACACATCGGTTGCGTGTAATCGTATTCCGGAAATAGCTGACTGGAATAATGGCGGTATTGTTTGTTTCGGAGCTACAAACGCAGTCGTTGTTTACGACACGGTATGTTAAAATTAATTAATTTTGCTTGAGCAGCAGCTTAATAATATAAAAAAAATGATTGAGGTTACCTGTACCCAAATTTATAGGTAGAAGAATTATAACTCAACTATATAGCAATAGTATTGCTTCCTCCCATATTTACTTATTATGCAGCAATAACCACGATTATCGACATTTAAATACTCCTGTAGTAACGTTCTGATTGTCGTACGTTAAGAAATTAAGTAAGCTAAGGACAAAAATACCAAATATAGTAAACAAAATAATTGAACTTGTGTTGTTTACAATTACAGGAACAAAAAGGAAAAAATCCTCTAAAAGTATTAAGTCACCACAAGTCTAAGGTTAACTCAGTGAAATGGGTTCGAAAACATGACGGCAGTTGTACAGAGTTTGTGTCTTGCTCTGCAGATAAAACTGCTTCAATATGGAGCCTGGTAGATGGGATTTGGAGGGTAACTAGCACCTTGGTTGGACACACAGATGGTGTCACCTGTATTCACAGCATTTACACAACTGGAGAAGATCTGGTTGTGTTTACTGGTTCTATAGATTCCACTGTAAAAGTGTGGGAAAGATGTAATGGTATGTTCAATATTTAAAAAGTTAGATTAAAAATAACCTACTATATTGTGTAGGTGTAGTTAACACATGAATTAGTGTAAGAAAACTTTTGCTATTAAATTCTGTGACATACATTTGTAAATAGTACAGACATGATGTTTGTAATAAATGATTAAGATATTACTAATCATATCAACCTAACCTTAGACATTTTATAACATTATAATGAAATGTATGAATTAGGAACATGTCAACAAAGCCACGCCATATACTTGCAGGTCTGCTTTCACTGAAACAAACAATAAGTTTAAATTCGGGGTTGTGTTTGACGCTGCATGCTCACATTTTGCCGGCGGTCCATCAGCCACTCCTATTCTGTGCGCTGGATGACCACAAGATACAAATGTTTGCTGGTGAGAATTATCACAGAGTGCATGTGCTGGTGGGACACGAGGACTGGGTTCGAGGTCTTGATGTTTTACATGTCGGTGAGAAGTATTATATTGTATATTTAAAAAACATATTCAATTGTGGCTTTTGAAAAGCAACTGAAATCTATTTTTTATTGATAAATTTGTATTTTTTTTAAATACCTAGGATTGAATTGAGCACAGCATTACGACTTATATCCAATTTATTTGTAAAAGGCAATAGGATGTTTAGTGTTAAAACTTGAAGTTCAAACATGTCACTATGTATGTGTTAATTTTTTTTTAAATTCAACTAAGTTATTTTTTTAGATGAAAGCTCCGTGTTACTCGCGTCTGCATCACAAGACACGTACATACGATTGTGGCGGATCCACTTGCATACGGAAGTAGAGCCCACAACGGAGATACGAGTGGAACAGAAACTGTTCCATGCTTACGAGAGAGTGTGGTCGGTGAAGCTGGAGGCAGTACTTGCGGGCCACGAGGGCTGGGTGTATGGAGTGCAGTGGCATCCAATGAAATATGATGCAAGTCAGTATTCTATCTGATAATAAGTAAATTGCTTATCAACACACTTGGGAGACTATATGATCCATCGACTCTTTGGAATTACAATTCTTAAAATTTCAGAGACCTCAACAAGCATGCCAGTGTACCAACTGTTGTCTTCGTCTCTTGACAAAACGCTAATAATCTGGGAGCCGGAGTCGCGTGAGGCGGGGCAGGGCGCGTGGGCGGAGCGCGTGCGCGTGGGCGAGGTGGGCGGCAACGGGCTGGGCTTCTACGGCAGCCGCTTCGGACCCGACGGCAAATCGTTCCTCGGACACGGCTACAATGGATCTTTTCACATTTGGACGTTGAACGAGGTACACTTAGAAATTAAAGTTTTTTTTTTAACAGTTTTTAGAAGATAATAGCAGTTGCGTCGAATGTGTTAACGTTGGTCAACTGTTGCCGTAGGAGACGAGTCAGTGGGACCCTCGCGTGGTGTGCGGCGGACACTTCGGCAGCGTGGAGGAGGCGCGCTGGGAGCCGGGCCGCGGCCGGTACCTACTCAGCGTCAGCGCCGACCAGACCACCAGGCTGCACGCACCTTGGACGAGACCCGATGGTACATTTAATGTTTGAACATAAACATGCTAGCAAATTACCTTGAGCCACTAAAGACGTTCTGTGGTGCAGGCAGCGGCGTGGAGTGGCACGAGATTGCGCGGCCGCAGGTGCACGGCTACGACCTGGCCTCGCTGGCGCCCGTCACAGCCACCACCTTCGCCTCCGCCGCGGAGGAAAAGGTCATCAGAGTCTTCCAGGCTCCGCACAACTTCCTGCACAACTTTAAGAATATCGTCGGTGAGAAGTTGGTAGAGGAGGAAATTGGTGGTGAGTTAATTACATCATTTTTTTACTGCTGCATTCGGAGACGTTTAATCCTTACATAATGAGTACTTAAGGGCACCAAAGTCATTTTAAGGCCACTAAGAAGTGAGCACTTAACCTAAAATAAATCTAGTAATTGCTAAAAAATCGTTTACATTTTTTAAGTGTCAAAGTTGTTTAAAAATTTGAACCAAATAAAATCTTTTATTTTTAACTGTTTGAAAGGAGATATTATCTTTTTTCATTATTGATTTAATTTATGTTTTACTAAGGTCCCGAAGGAGCATCCGTGCCGTCCCTAGGCCTGTCCAACAAGGCGGTGTTCAGCGGCACGGCGGGCGCCGGCGCCGGCGCAGAGGGTGACGACAACGACGGCTACTTCGTTGCCGTTCACTTGGACGGTCAGTCGATTCATTTAAAATAATTACATAGAAATTGTCATCTGTCTGTCATCACTTATTAAAAACAGATATACTTGTAGCATCAATTAAGACACTGAGGTATTCCAAAATAAACCCATAAAGAATAAATTGCAATGTCAGCCAGTGACATATTCCTATAATTTTTTCCACTGAGTATAAGTGCGTGGTGTTGGCCAGCGCCCCCCAGTGAAGAGACGCTGCTGCAGAACACGCTGTGGCCGGAGCGCCGCAAACTGTACGGGCACGGGCACGAGGTGTTCGCGCTGGCGGCCGCGCGCGACGCCCGCGTGCTGGCCTCCGCCGCGCGCGCCAACACCGCGGACCACGCCGCGCTGCTCATATGGTACAATACACCCTATTATTTTACTATTCTCTCTGTATCATTTTTGTAGTAGAAATTTAGGTCCATAATGTGTTTAAGATACGGGGCATACTCCATACGTACATAGTAAACGATAGAATTGTTTTTTCACCTTTCATCTTTGTTCTCTAATTGTAGGGAAACAACAAACTGGCAACAGATTCAGAAGCTGGTATCGCACACGCTGACTGTGACCCAGCTGGCGTTCTCACCGGACAGTCAACAATTACTATCGGTTTCTCGTGACCGCAAGTGGACCTTGTACCAAAGGCAGCAAGGCGCAGATACGTTTGAGATCGCCGCGTGCACGGACAAGAGTAATGGGGTTCATGCTAGGATCATCTGGTGCTGTGCCTGGTCTGTGGATGGGGAAGTGTTTGCAACGGGCTCCAGAGATGGCAAGGTAACACATTAAATAAAAATATTCCCATGATATTTTGCCTACATATGATAATAAACAAGTAAATGTTCCAGGTGTGTGTTTGGCATAAAACTGATAAATTGAGCGCAACATCGTTAAAGTACCACAGCCTGTACGGCCAGCCATTGGAGCTGGCCAACACTTCTGTAACGGCTATTGACTTTGCTCCCTTCAACGTTGACGACAAGCGCATACTTGCTGCGGGCTTCGAATCTGGTGTCATCAGGATATACAGCTTTTGTCTCGACGGATGGTGCTTATTACGAGAATTGGATAACAGGTATAAACATCAGTGACTTAAAAATTAAATACTTATTATTTTTTCTCCATTTCCAAAAAATCTTATATTTTTTTCTAGTGCTGCTCACCACTTAACAGTTAAAAGGATAATATTCAATCCCCAAATGTCGGAGAGTGAATCCAGTAAGAAGGCGCTACTGGCGAGCTGTGGAAGTGACAACTTTGTGAGGATACACGGTGTCACCGTATCAATATAGCAATAAATATATAATTTGTTAACATGGTTTTTATTTGATAACTCCTCTTGAAGTAAAACAGGTATTTATATTAAGATCAAATGTAGCTTTTATTATGTAATGCTCGGTAGTAAATTTTTATTTTTTACTGTTTAAAAACAGTCATGTCACCTAGGGTACTACTCTTCAATAATAAAAAAAACAAGCTGTCTGTGGTCGGATAAAATAGCGGGAATTTTGACAAATGACACATTGTGAACGACATTTGGTCTGTGTAAATTAGAAACTATTTCGATTTAATTAGAAATAAAGAAAAAGGCTCGAATGAAAGCTTTAATTAAGAAGTTCCAAACACGTGATAAAAATGCCTGAAGTAATGATATCTGGTATACCTGTTACTTTTCCTTTCGAACCATATGAAGTGCAAAGAGCTTACATGGAAAAGGTGATTGAAAGTTTACAAAACAATACTAATGCTTTGCTGGAGTCACCGACTGGGACGGGAAAGACCCTTAGCTTGCTGTGTTCTACACTGGCCTGGTTGTTGGTGAAAAAGGCGCAACTTCAAATGAATGCGCAGGTTGGAAATTTCTCTGAGCACAGTAGTGGCGGTTTTAGTAGTAATTTGAAGGAAAGTTTGAAGGCTACTGGCAAATCTAAAGACAACACATCATGGGGCATGCCAAAAATTATTTATTCATCACGAACACATTCCCAGTTAACACAGGCCATGCAGGAATTAAAACGATCCAGTTACCGACATGTAAAAGCAGCTGTTTTGGGGTCAAGAGATCAGATGTGTATTCATCCAGAAGTTTCAAAAGAGACTAACAATATGAACAAAGTGCACATGTGTCAACTTAGAGTGAAAGCTAGGACCTGCTTCTTTTATAACAATGTTGAATCAAAGAAAGAAGACAGGTCCGTAAAAGGAGATGACATCTTAGACATTGAAGATTTAGTTGGTGTGGGCAAAAAGTTAAAATGTTGTCCTTATTATTTATCCAAAGAACTAAAACAAGATGCTGATATAATATTCATGCCTTACAATTATATATTGGATCCAAAATCTAGAAAAGCAAATGGAGTGGAACTTTTGAATAATATTGTTATCTTAGATGAAGCTCATAATGTTGAGAAAATGTGTGAAGAGTCTGCTTCACTACAGATCCGCACAACTGATGTGGCTTTGTGCATTGATGAAATAACACATGTTATGAAGAGTTTTGTTGAAAACAACGAGGAAATGGATACAACTGTTGACAATACTACACCTAAAGATTTTACCTGTGACGACCTGTGTATTTTGAAAGAAATGATGTTAGCTTTAGAGAAAGCCATAGATGAAATAAGTGTAGGTAGCGAGGGGACCACATACCCCGGTAGTTTTATATTTGAGCTTCTATCAAAAGCTGAAATCAAAGATCACAATCAAATGACAGTCATTACCTTAATTGAAAATCTAATTCAATATCTATCCACAGCAAATGCTTCACCATTTCAACGGAAAGGTGTGGGTTTACAGAAAATTGTAGATTTGTTAAATGTCGTATACAGTGGCACCACTCATTCTTATAAGGAGCGTGTAAAATTATGTTACAAAGTCCATATAAGTGTAGAGGACAAGAAAAACAAAAAGTCTGATAGTTGGGGTGCTTTGAAGACTACCAGTGCTAAAACTAGTGAAAGAGTGCTCAGCTATTGGTGCTTCAGTCCTGGTTTTGGTATGAAGCAATTATTGGAACAAAATGTAAGAAGCATTATTTTAACAAGTGGAACTCTTGCTCCATTGAAACCATTAATTTCAGAGTTAGGAATTCCAATAGGAGTTCTATTGGAGAATCCACATATTGTGAAATCCAATCAGATATGTGTTAAGATCATTGGCCAGGGTCCAGATGGTACACCACTCAACTCAAACTATCAAAACAGGGATAATCCAAAATATATATCATCTTTAGGCCGAACAATATTAAGTTTCTGCCGGGTTGTACCTGATGGAGTTTTAGTGTTCTTTCCGTCTTATCCAATCATGTCCAAATGCCAAGAGATGTGGCAGAATGATGGGATCTGGTCTGGTATCAACAACATTAAACCAATATTTGTTGAACCACAACGAAAGGACACATTTAACGCTATTATAAATGATTTCTATAGCAAAATAAGTGATCCTAGCACCAAAGGCGCCTGTTTTATGGCTGTGTGTAGAGGTAAGGTATCAGAAGGCTTAGATTTTGCTGACATGAATGGAAGAGCTGTCATAATAACAGGACTTCCTTTCCCGCCATTGAAGGACCCTAGAATCATTCTCAAGAAGAAATACTTGGAAGAGCTCAGAGTCAAAGATAAAGAATACTTATCAGGGGATGAATGGTATGCTTTAGAAGCAACAAGAGCTGTTAATCAAGCTATCGGGAGAGTTATAAGACATAAAAATGATTATGGAGCCATATTACTTTGTGATGGTAGATTTAACAGTCCAAAATTGAAAAATCAGCTGTCCGCTTGGCTCAGGGATTATATAAACTTGTCAAACAAATTTGGCGAAACTGTAAGTGAGATTTGTAGGTTTTTTAAAAATGCTGAGAGCTCTTTGCCAGCCCCAAGACTAAAACCAATTCTACCTCATGAGAGCCATGTTAACTACAAGGACAGTAGTACTGCAGCATCCAATAGTGCATCCTTTCCTTTGGCAAACACAAGAGTGATTAATAAAAATCACCAAAAGAAATCTGTAAGTCAATATCCAAACTCTAATGAAGTGTACGCAGATTTTTCAATGGACTTTTATAAGAATGCAACTACATCAAATTATTTAAACGAATTTCGACCTAAAGAAACTAAAGATCTCTTCAGTGCATTGGATTGCAGTAATGATTCTGCCAAAACAGAACCACAATCACAGGTGACAATACATAAAAGGAATGCCGAGGAAGTGAGTCTAAATGCTGTTGCTAAAAGGAAAAAGCTAAAAATCAAGGCGTTTGGTTTTGAAGAGAACCTTACAAAGAGCAATGATTCTAATATAGAAAGAGCTGCACCCGAGTCTCTCATTGACTTTGTCAAAGAAATGAAAGTACTTTTAGATGTGGAGAAATATAAACAATTTCAACTATCGATATCAGCGTATAAGAAAGAAGGAAATTATACTAAATTGTTAGAAACATTAACCAGTTTACTACAAAATAAAAGGCTGTTTTATTTATTCAAAGGAATGAAGCGATTTCTAAAGGAAGAACATAAACAGGAGTTTCAGAAATATTGTGATAATGTTCAATTGGAAAGATGATATTTTACGTGGCGTTAAATTATTGACTTTGTAAAAAAAAATGTTATTAAGTAATTACTTTAATTTATTTAGGCCTCTGTCCAGCAGTGCGCAGACAAGGGCTTATGTGGTGATGATGTTTATTTATTTGTATGCTTACCATAGTATCAAAATAATAAATTTTAGATTAAACAAAGTATTAAAAATAATTAACAAAACTTCTTTTGTAATCATTTATTTAGTATCTACGTTTTCTCTAAATTATTACAAGATTCACTGTTCATTTTTTGGTATAGCATTAATTTTATCCACAATTTCAACTGAATTAATTCTAAGCATAGTTTGCTGGGCTCTTTGGAAGTTGATTCTCATGAACTGCTTCCTCCTCTTCTTCTTGAAGTGGACGCGAGTGTGCGAGAGTCCTTTAGAGATGACAGTGGCTGTTACTGTTACTAGATCAGGTTGTACCAGCGGCCGACCAATTAATGAAAAATCTTTTGTCGCTGCCAAAAGTACTTTTTCCAATTTTATCTGATCACCAATGTTCGGTGGCCAGTATCCTTCGACTACAAGCAGATCCCCGTCACTCACACGCCACTGTTTACCCAAAAGATGAATAATAGCAAAGTTACGAGATTGTTTTTCTGCAATCATCCTATTACATGTGTCTATAACATCTTTCTGTGTATTAATGGATTGTTGATCAGCTGGCACAACATTCGTGAGAAATCTTGATAAAATGCCTCCTGAAAAGAATAGAGGTGCGTTATTTTAATGTGAATATTTACAAAAACAATTTAGATATTTTCCTTACCATTAGTCCCACTGAAAAAGTTTCCTAATTTCTGAAGGCCTGTTCTTATTAAAGACATTTTAATTAATAATCAAGTTTCTAATTATTTTACGTAAAAGTGCTTAACATAATCGAGTCTATTTATTTTAGTCAAAAACATAACCTCTCCATAGCTGACAGATAACATTTGGAAATGACAGTTGGGAGATTCCGTTCGGTTGTAGCATAACATTTTGCAAAGACAAATTTTGCCGTTTACTTTGAAGTTTTTTTTAAAAGTATTTGTTGAATGGTAATCAACAACTCGAATTTATACTTATAACCAGTGAAACGAGTTTTTTTGTGTTTGTGTATGATGACATAAATGGCGAATGGTCACTTTTCCAGTTATAAAATTTCGTCTAAAAATATAACATTGTATAATTTGCTACTTATATCCACTTTCCTGCTCCCGTTACAGTTTCAAGCAGCTCTTTCTCTCGGCTTATTAATTAAAAAGCGTAACCGAGATTTTTACGATAAAACTAACATCCATTCGTGTATATATACAGGAGCGTTCAGGACGACAAAGAATCATTTAATCTCTACTGACCATGACAAGTAATTCTGTGTGCACGGCACAGGAATCAGGTAAACTATGAGCAGACTATTTTTTCATGAAAGAAACAACGTTTTGAATATATTGCAGTGACCGCAGTTCGCTACAGACAAGTACTTGGAGCAGCGCAGTGCGGTAAAAGCAGTGTTCGCATTGAAGCTAACATTAATTAACAAAGAGCCAACACTGCGTAAAAGTGCAGAGGCGGCTCAATGCGAGTGTGTGCATTAGTTAGCGCGGTACATTCAGCGACGTGATATGAAATTATTATTTGTCTGCCGCCAGCTGTACTTTTATCTATCTCTCGCTCGTTGCCGAGATTCTTTGTGCAAGTTTTAGCAGACTAAAGTTATAATATATTATCAAGTTCTGTTTGATCACTGCAACGTTAAGTAGCCTTATTAACTTTGTGTTCATTCGCAACTTAAAATTAGCGCGACGATGAGGTTTCAATCGTATGATAGGATCAGTAACATTCTTAATTAAGGAAGCACCTCCTCAGATGTAATCAACTATTTACATTGTAACGTTCTGAATTCTGATAAACTTCTAACAAATTCTGTTATCGCCTCACATTAATCTACTAATAGGTATGGCACATTTAGAACATGTTTACGTATGTATGTATGTATGTATCGGAGCTTTGTTTGTGTCAAAGTGGCACTGCATTAGTGAGACGTCTCAGTTAACAAACGGCTCGGATTTAACCCTATTAAATATTATCAAAGGGACGGAGCGACGCGATGCGCTACCTATGCTCGAGACCGTTAATTGGTTGACCAATCTGAATACATTTGGATAATAATTGATTCGGGTAGGGGGTGTGGGGGGGGGGAGCGGAGTGGCTAGTTCACTTGCATTGTATTTAGTTTCAGCTTTGAATTGCAGTGGTCACACTCACCGATTACAAATTACCTACATGTTAATAGAAACAGCATTGAATTGGTTACAGCGCTATGTGTTGTGGATATCTTAAATACTTACATACTTCCAGAATGCTAAATTGCAATTATAACTCTCAACAGAATAAGGTAGTCTTAATAGATACTATAAAAACAAGGAGGCGAGGTTATTTACGATGTATATTTAGATATTTTTCTTTTAATGCTATGGTGTTCTGTTACTGTGTGTAGTAATAGTGTAGTGTAGTGGCCAGTATTTGCATATTGATAAGAGATCCTACGATGCGTAACAAAAAAGGTAGATAAACTACACAATTTGATAAAACTAAAGCAATATGCACACAACTACAACTCTGTGACGAATAAAGCTATATTAAAGTTATGAAACAAAAGTGGAGGACAAAAGCGACGTCATAAAATTGTTATATTAAAGTGAAATAAAGTTTAGCAGTCGTCAAGGTAGCTTACCTAGGCTCCATCATCGAAATCCCGGTGCAACGCTTTCCCGGCTACGTGCGGCGCGCTCGGCTCTGTCCGGCGCGAGTCGGGCGCGAGAAGGCCTGCGGGAGGCGGCAGAGTGCGTTGCCATGGCGACGGGGGGGCACGCGCCGCTCTCGCCGGCCGCAGCTGAAAATAAACACGAGAAAGAGCCTCGGGCCGGAGCGGGAGGCCCGCGCGGACTCCCTCCGGCCGAGCCCGTCACGTGACATCCGCCCAGAACTGTGCCACGGTTTTGTTTTACCTACAGCTTCTTTAACAACAGACTTATGAAACCTATTTATTGAAAACTAGAATGACTTCGAAATTAATAAAATGTGTCTGATGTATTATTTTTTAATACTGCCATGGTTAGGTTCACTCAGGTCGAGGGTCGAGATATGTATAAAACTAGTTAACTGGGCAAATGTGTCTGTTGCTTGTAAATTATCATTTTACAAAATTTGTTTAATTAAATTAATTTATTTAAGGGAACAGTTGCAAAGAGGAGTACAATAAAGAAATAATGGAATCATTTGACACGATCTCTCAAAATATTGAACCAGTCA
>JAODUI010000027.1:351479-363531 GCA_027563995.1 Papilio gigon
CCCGCCCCTCGCCCGGCGAGAGTCCCCCGGGAATCCCCGGCCAGGCTCCACTATGACTATAAACTCCACATTAAACTATGCCCCTTAATTACCGCAATAAAAACGCTTTTATAAACCGCTAATTTGTTTATTGAGCCGTTTAAACGGAAGTGGTTGTTAGGAAGTTTTTAAAATGTTCAAGGAATTCTTCATAACTTCACATCCATTTAAAATAAATGGGGATTGGTAAGATTTTATGAGTTTAATAGTGTGTTTAAATTTGACTAACACATTTGACTATTGAGTTACAAATTCCTTTTGTTGAATTTCCACACATTTACCTAGTTACTATATCCCTAGATGAGAAGTCGCAGGCATAAAAGGTTGTATGTATTAACATTGAGTACTTGACACATAATTTTCTCCTATCGCGGACAAACGAATGTACCCGTGTGTTGGCGTGTTCACGAAATAACTGTTACTGACTACATACGTTTTGAAATACTAAGAAATTAATTATTGCATAGATACGTCTACCTGTAGTTTGCAAATGTATTGCACACTCTGGGGGCTAACGACAAATTGAATTAGGAGAGAGCGTAGACTCCAAGTAGAGCGTGTTATTTGCCTTTTAAATTAACAGCAAGAATATGTTAATATGAGCATCGTATTTTCTAGTTTAGGCGTATCTTATTTATCGTACCATGTGCGACACACAACGACGGAATTATATCAAATGTGGTTTTCAGTATCCTCAGTATTGAAACTAATATTGTTTTAACTGAACAGTTGACCTTATACTTAAACTTTGATGCGCCAACAGCCTGATGGTTAGCGATACGGACTACCGATCCAGCGGTCGTGGGTTCGCATTCTATTCGACTATTGTCATGAACCATATTCTAACGCAAGCATTTGCAACCTCACCAGAAATGGTTACAAAAAATATTAATAAATTAACAAAAAAGTACCAAAATTGTTGATTTCTCGATTGAACTGCTTTAGGAACGGTTGAAAGCAGCACTCGTCTTTTCATTTATTTAACGTACAAGATTTACTGGGTTAAGTAAAGCTCCGATAAAATAAACAAGTAAGTTAAGTGATTTAATTAACTTTGATACATTCAAGGAAGTATTACATACCCGGAAGTAGAATTAATGTATGTCATTAGAATTTCGGGGGCAGTTTCGGTTGGCGCAGCCGCAGCGCCTCAAGATATGCCTTAAGAGCTTTCAGTCGTTACAGCCGCCCATCTGAAAAGCTACGTTCACTGAATGAACGGCGGGTAAGGCTTACATCTACATGTGATGGAGAAAAAAGTTATCTTATGTCGCTAACTCTCGGTCAATGAAGTAAAAGCTACGATTTCATTTTGTTTAAATTTAAAATGAAACAGTGATTATTTTTTTTTTCTTATCAAAAGAGCATAAAACGTAAATCGTCTGTTTTATTAAGAAAAATAAATATAAAGACATTTTCTAAGATAAACAACATTTATAAAATTTCATTCGTACTAGCAACTATGCTTGTCTGTTGCTATTAGTTTGTGAGCTTTTTTTCCAATTTACGCATTACAATTTTATAGTTTAAAATAGTTATATAGAATTAAATAGCGCGATAATCGTCCAGAATACAACGTCGTTCTTTTAAATGAAATGACTGTTTGTTAATTAATTGACTATATATTAAATGTTGACAACTCGGCAATTGTTGTAATACGACAAAAAATGATTTCGATTGTAACGTTCGCTCGAAGTTGGTCGGGTTATAAATAGGGCAGAGTCGTCGGCGAGGCCAGAGTAACGCCTCGCTCTATTTCCGGCGGCCGTGACGTCACAGCTGTGACGCAGCACCACTCCCGCCACTCGCACTCATTTTTACAGACTTCAAACACGTAGGAGGTCTAAAACTGTAGTATTTTAGAACTTTTATACTTTTTATTTGGTATTATAATTTCGTACAATATTTTTTACAGAAGGAAAGGGAGACAAGAGTTGATAGAGCCGGCGTTATATCCTCCGCCTTTTGGTTGATGAAAGATTATAACAACAGAAATATTTCATTACTGTTTTATAAAAACAATTTCATCGTCTATTTACAAAACTATTGTGAACTTTAACGAATTAGAATTGTAATTTTTACCTGAATCGACTTTTACGGTAAAGGAAAAATGAAAACCACGCACGTATTGACATAAAAAGAACTGTTTATTTGAGTTAGATGAAGCCGGAACACACGAAATGCTTTGTTGAAATATTCACAACACGCCGCTGTCGGAACACATTAAATTCGATGCAACTGAGCGGGAATTTATTACAAGCGAATGTTTTGTTCATCATTTTGATATTGTATCAATATTTACATGTATTGGCAAGCTCAGTGTTGCACACGTCAAATATTCAAAACTATCCATATATCAGAGAATGCCTGAAATTGTATATCAAGTAAACTTTACCATGAAGCGTTTTAGTTCAACAAATTCTCGTTACTCACCAGTTTTGACAATATTAACTTATACTTTCGCCGGTTACTTCGGTTTAATTAGACAAACACAGTACAGGCGAGTGTCTACATTTCATCTTTATTGGCAAATTTGGCTTTTAGAAAATAGAATTCTGACTGACACTTACCTGTTCTACTCGTTGAAAGCAATTAATTGCTCCGCTTATATTAAAAAGATGTTTCCTTTCGTCGCAGCAGCCGGAGTCATCGGTGCGACAAACACTTTCGCTCTCAACGGCCGATTAAAACCGCCGCGCTCGTGACCCGGCTAATGTCTATCTCCTTAGGAAATAATATATTTATAAAATGACCTCGTATCTTCACGTTGTAATAATCTGCTACGTCACCTGTATGTGATTAGTAGTATTGAGATATCTCAACTGGCGGAGTCATCATGAAAGCTTTTAGAGCTTTAATTAAAAAAAAAACTACCAAAATTGAGGAAAATCTAATCGTACGTAATCTACGATGTACTCGAACTCACAGATTTCCAGTACATCGTAGCAAATGCTACGTTACTTCGTAGCAATGACGTAGCACGGTTTTAATTCCTTTCAAAAAGAAGTTTTAAATTACATGTGTTCCAAACAAATGACGTATAGTCAACATAAAGTGACATCAAAGGAATTTGTGCGGCTTTTGTGAAATTAAAGAAGGCATGTAAACACATTTGACACGTCGCGGAACATGTCGGCGGACGGCCTTTTAACAACTTGCTAGCATTCAAATCACGTTCAAATTGTGTGCGAGAATGAAGAGTTTGAGCAAAACGAGGCGGCCTGCGCCGAATTGCGGCGCATATTAACAATAATCACATCGCGCTGCCGCCAACATTACGAAAATAGAAGAAAATCCTCCATATTGCGCTGTGATTTTTATACATTTCAAACAACTTCATACACTTGGTAACTACCGCTTGTTGTCAACGTCCGTGGACACAAATCAATCAGATAATTGTAGTACAACGATGACGGAACTTTCTGCTGCTGCTGGTTAACTGTTGTTTAGACAACCCTTAAATTACCCAAAGTGACGCAATTAGTTTAGAATTGGAAAGGAATAAATAAGAATAATTTCTCTTCAGTGAGAATAGACATGAGTGTTATTTCAAATTGGAATACTCTCTGGTTTACACTTGGTTTTAATGTAATAATGAAGTGCGGCAGAGATACCGCAAGAGGTCGCGCCGAGCACAGCGAGCACTCGTTATATTTGTATCAAAGTGAATCAATTGGGGCCAATATTGTGATAAAGGAAATTGCATTGTATCCAGCTTCGCGCTGCACTCTACTTCTGTGAAACACTTAAGGCCCCTTTTAAATTGTTCTACTCTGTATTTATACTACGTTCAATCAAGTGACCTTCATATTTTTTGATACAGTTTACACGCACACTTGTGCAGTTGTTTGTTGTCTACGAATATTACCAAAAAGAACAAAATTTAATGATCAATTCTAATAGTGTACTCTTTAACAATTGTAATGCACAAATACTTTCTTTTCAAAACTATTTAGAGATGTTACGGAAACCATTTGTACGATATTTTCATACAAAACCGTCCAGTACTGAACACATGCAATAAAACTTGATCACACTTCTGTTGATTAAATACGTGTTTTACAGAAATGGCTCATATGTTGTAGAGGTTACATTGCAATTTCCTTTGTCGTGATAATAGTCCCAATTGATTTAGTACGACAAGCGTGTCGCACTGGCGATTGCTACTTGACCTTTGTAAGCGCACGCAGGCCGGAATCGATTCCTCACATCGTTACCATTTATACAAGAGAAAGTGTTTAATGAAATAACAAAGATAGTCAAAATCCATTTTATATGTTTATAATGTTTTAAATGATGCCACAACCGAAGGAGGTGAGGATGGATTGTGCGAAAGAAGGTATGCATAAGAAGTGTGTGAGTTCAGATATGCCGACCTTCCATAGGGAAAAAGGGTGATGATATTTTTCGAGTAAATGATGCCACTGCACTATGCCGACCCTCCTTAGGAAAAACGCTAGTTTGTGTCTGTGGAACGCGTGACAGTTGTAAGCAGACAGTGACTGAGTCAATATTAAATAGAAAAAAATAAATTAAACGGGCGCGTGGGTACGATTGTAGAGTTACCTTGATTCCATACTTGGACAAAAATTTTACAAAACAAATTGAGTAAAAATATTCGAGGTTAGGTTTAAGTGTGACGAGTGTACGTCAGTTATTATTCTCTAATTAAACGGCAGAGAGGTTGACAGCGACGGAACAAAGTGGCGCGAGAATAGAGGCTTCACTTTCGTTCGGCGCGGCCGTCGCCCGTGACCCGCACCGTTTGCTATTTCCGTCCGGAAGCGCGGGCCTCGTGTATTTTGTCCGTAAAGCGAACCGGACGCGCCGCTCCGTTTGAAGAGGACTTTTTATTGTTGATTACATCTGCGAGGTTAATTGCTGACGTTCTCTGTTATTAGTGTTAGAATTGAAAGCCTAGCGTACGCAGGAAAGCCACATTTATCTTTAATATATAAAGTTCAAATTACAAGAATACATTGGTAGACTCAAAACATTTTCTATTCAAGTTAAACTAAAATAAAAATGTATTAAGTAAATTTTTCTCCGAGTGCACAGTCAACGCAGTGTGTACTACTCTCCCAAAAATCTCCATCAGCTGTCATATCTGAATTCACTTCCTTCTCACATATACTCTTTCGCACAATCCATCCAAACTTTCCTCGGTCTTCAATTTACACGAGTAAATGAGGAACAATACACACACAATACATTTTATTTGGTGTCCAAAAACCTGCAGTGTTCGTTTGAAATACTGTCCAACACAGTGCGGCACAGGTCCGCCGGCCACCGTGCAGGCTGCGCTGAGATTTTGATTCATTGCAGCGTCTGTTGAAACAGAGAAGGCGAGCTGCGCTGTTTATCTTTTTAATCTAGAGAAATGTATCCAGTTTCTATTACCTATGTGTAAGTAACTGCACAGTTCGGCTGTGGCTTGGCAACGAATGGTGCTGTTTAACATTTGGTGCCAGTATTTTCTATTTAAGTTATCGACATTTTATATTCTTTGAACTTTTTGGTCCTAGAAAGCAGGATGCAAATTACCGTATACTGTGGAAGGCGTTGGGGAAGGCCTAGGTTCAGCAGTGGGCAGACAGGGGCGACGATGATGACGATGCTGGTGAATTTTTGGATTCTTGCCCCAGTTTTTATGTTATTAAAATTTATGAGATTACTGATATGAGAAAGAAGGCAATTGTTATTTAGTAGATTTTCAATACTGAATCTACACTACCGTGTTAACTCAGTGATCACTGAACGGCTGTGACCGCGGCATGTTGCAGCGCACTAAATAGAATAATCTACATTTTTTTAAGAGACAGACTTCGCTTACATGTCGGAGCAACACGGGCACAGCGGAACATCGCGTGTGATAAGTAATCATTATTAATAGTGAGTGTAATATTAATGCGGGTCGTCTCGTACAATAAAGGCAAATAAAATTAAGGAGATACACATCTCAGGAAAAAGGTTCATTATGTATATTAAGAGGGTTAAGCTGCGGTTGTTATCGTCGACCGTTAATATGAAATGTGGGGCGGACGTGTTACTTTAAGCTGGCCACACACCTTAGTTTTCTCATGTCGATTTTAACATCACAGAAACACCCTGGCATGTGTGTGACAAAATTGTCTAACGTGTGTAGCCTAAGTTATACTACGTGCATAGAAAGTTAATGTGTTAATCGTCCAACTGTACCTCTATCACTGTATTAAAAAAAATTAAATTCATTATTCCACGTACCGTATGAAACACATCCCACATTTAAAAGTTTCTGTATCCTAATGGTGTTAAAATACTATAAAAATGATGCAGTAGAAAGTTGTAACAAACTTTAACAATTTAAAAAAGAACTTTTTTACAGCACATCCCGTCGCTGGCCGCCGAGGTCGTAAGAGTGTAATATTAAAAAAACAAAAGCCGAAAAAAAAACCAATTATCGCAACGAAAGTGGCTAAGTCGTAAAATAAAGTTAGTGGTACACGCCGCGGCCGCAACCGGCTATTTCCCCTTTCGCAAATTTCGTCTGCACTCATTTTGCGTTTATTACACTTTGCTACTGTTTACAGATTGCGACGAGGTCTTTACTTACGTGAAGCAATAATTTGTTAAGATGGAAGGTGTAAAAGACAAAAGTTATGTTTTTAATACGAGACTGATGCAAACAAACGGCGGGATCACGAGGCGAAGAAGCCCATGGATACACCAAGCAATCTCATGTCATCTGGCAATACCAGAGAAACCATTTCTCATTACTTGAGTTACAAAAACCTAAAGTCCCTCAAGTGATTTTATTTCACAATTGACCCGACGTTTAATAATTGCTTTCCGGTCTTTACCTAAATATCTAGAACTTCTTCAAAGCTAGATGAAATCTTGAAAAAAAAAAACAAAACACTTAATGAACTAAACTTCTCTCAGTCTATTGATGTAAATATGACGTCATAGGAGCGGTGCGAACAGCTGGGTGTAATAACATAATGCTTAACACCACATTAATGTGCGCTGGCAACATTGTGGAATCGAATAAATCAAAAGTGCGTTCTATTGTTAATAATTGATTTGGGCACGAGCGTCTGCTATTATTAGAGTTACAGACATGCAACCTTCGCAATGAATTGATGAACATTTTGACTACCACAACGTTGAGATGTTTTAAAGTTTTATTCTTAATTTTTTCGTCACTTGTGCCGTGCTCTCATCGTGGCTTCCAAAGAAGGTACTGTAGCGTGTACTTTTTTCCTCCACGTCATCTAGATACGTTCAGTTGTTCAGCCAAACCTCAACGTCAATGAAAGTTTTTCTTATACAGATCTTCCGCAGCGCGTCCCGTATGTATGTACGGTACGTACTCGAAGCGTAACTTGCGGCATACTTCAATCAGTTAATTAGCAACGGGGTCGTTTGACGTCGCAAAGAAGTCTCTTGTACCGGTTTCGGTTCCACAGCCGACGGTGCTACGTTTCTTATTCAATACGTAAGAGTTCTTTAAAACTTCCACGATCGGATCTAAACAAAGATACGAGTAGATTTTATTTCTAGAAAAAAAATTATCATCTGTTTTACATTTTAAAGAATTCTGTCACAAAAAAGACTTGATTGAAGAATCTAGATTGTATAAACGTGCAAACGATACAATGTGAGAGACGAGTATAATTAACATGCAGAAGAAGTACATAAAGCTGATCGTTCTGTTATACTGGTATTTGTTGTTGTTATTATACAAAAACAAATGAAAACATTTGAATTTGAATTAGGAACGCATTTCGAACAACATGCAACCCCCGGGATTAAATAATTATGTAAAAAAAATTCTTTGTTACATATGTCAGTTACAGTCTTATTCTTACCAATCTGTGTGAAACGACCGCGAGAGAGAATTCAGTTGAAGTTATTAAAATTATACCCAAAAAAGCTGTCATAGCGGTAAAAGTGGCCGAGTCGTTAAATAAAAGTTTATAAGGCTGCCAGTCGCCGCCGCGTGGCCGTCTTTTTCGCCAATTTGGATTCGACTCGTTGCGTACGTATTTGCTTTACCGATGTACCCACATTGTTCCGTTCTTTTTGAAAGATATCCATGTATATCAGAGTGTTAAATACGGGGTTAGATGTACGTAGGAGTGAACGAAGTGATGTAACCTGTTTTGTCGAAGTTACTTTTATAAGAAAAGGATGCAGGACGATTTGATAGTAGTAAGTGACGTGTTTCTTTCGACTTGTTTCTTATTTTGTTTGATGTAAGTAATTGACAATAGTTATGCATGTTTTATAGTCCTCGTCCCCTTCCCACTCTTTTTTTATATGAAAAAAGGCTAAGTATTTGGCGGAGGAGCGGATTTATACAAAGTGTCATTTTATGTATGTTCTCTGTCGATTAAAAGAGGGCAGGGCTGCAATTGCGGATATCTCTGGGCAGAGGTCGGTCCGCTTTCTTGTTCTACGCCTTACAGTAAAAAAAAGTTTTGTTACACTGAATTTTGGTAGAAAACCATTCAATTCTTTAATGCAAATATAATTTCCAAATTTATTTTTTTTGGCATTGAAAATATGTAAAGTAGAACTCAATATTTTTAGGTCAATTTAAATGAATTCGCCGCTCGTGCTGCGGGCAGCTTGCCGCAGCACGTGTCTGTTGATACCGTTTATTATAATGATAAAAACTGTATTAAAAGCTAACACTCATTTACATGATTCGAATGTATTGAAAAATAGTAAAATTGCAAACTGACATTTTTCATACAAACTTGTGCACACATTCTTGTATAATACGCGATGTCATTACATGAGATTTAATTTCCGAAGGCTGGCAAATAACTCTGTGGACACTTCAAACTTTTTCGTTCTAAAAATTTAATTCATTTTTCCGCTTTCTTAGAGCAGCGGTCGTAATCGAGTGTTTTTATAGATAAAGTTTTGCTGAGCTCAGTGACAGATGTCGCTGTCGGACGGATTGCGGTCAATATAATCGGAAATTGAACATGTTTGACAAACGATTAAAAGATTATGAAATTATTTCTACTTAAAAGGCTGTGTCCACGTTATTATTTTGCAGTTTTAACGGAGGTTTATACCGAGTAGGTAGTAGAGTCCGAAGCAGCATTAAACAGCAGGAATGGCTGCTTGCTTATCAGTCACCTTGAGTGTAAAAAAGTTAAAAAATCAAAGTTTCGAATTAATTTTATAGTTTGTAAAGGAAAGGTCCGCGGCTGGCTCAGGCCGTATAATGTTTGCCCGGGGCCCGGCCCGGGGGCCCGGGGGCCCGCCGGGTGATGCTCAAACTGTCGTTAAGTTTTAATCCAGGATGTAACATGGATTATCCTGACTAATTTTATCCTAATCCATTCCAGAGTTTAGAAGTAATTAAAGAACAAACATTTTAAATAATGGGATAAGACTTATTTAATCTTTACATCTTCGAGCCACTGCTTTTATGAGCTTTTAATTATAAACGTGGTCTTTTATTTTTGATGTGTATCAAATGGTAAGTTGGCATTGGAACCAATAATGCATACCGACTGGTATTCATCAATATTTAAATGACACCACGACGTGATTAGTTACATGTTGCTTATTGCTCCGCGGCGCAGCAACCCGAAGTGGGCCTTGGCCTCCGACACAAGAGATCATATTGTTACATCTTACTTAATCATTTACATGTTTTATTAATTTAACTAATGTCCAATGCTGCACATGTACAAAAAAGATTGTCGTACGTCAAACAACGTTTTCGTATGGATGTTTTGGCACGCAAAGGTCACGCTGAGATGTTGTGTGAAAGCGTGGGTAATAACAATAGAATGCCATATGGTGCCAATGTTTCAGCACCTGCCAGCTTGTCAAAGAACAACGAGTGAACACGTGGTACCTTCGCGATTTATGGAATTGTAAGTGAAAGAAGATAACGTTATGAATACTTTGTTACCAGACCTCAGTTTCACATTGAAAGGAAAAGCAGGTTATTGCCCGACTGATCGGAGGGCAAGTTCTTCGTTTTATGTGCATGTACGTCTTTGGTGACCGAAGTCTAACCTAAAATGTAATGGCCTAATAGATTTTGAAGGTTGACGTGACCTGCGAATTATGTCTTTCATCTGTATTGTACAGTTGATTTTGGCCAAGGTTACTTTGTTTATAGTGTGGTTGATAAACATTTATTTTAACACGCGAAGCGAAAACTATTAACACCCACCCTATTAACTTTATTAAAAAAATAACTAATGTTCGAATGTAAAACGGGCGACCACTAGTTGTGCCTCACTATTCCCTCAAATATCAACGTGTTTAAAAACTTCGTCTTTTTCTGTCTAATATGTAAAACCGTTCAAATCTCGCTTTGTGCGGACGGTCTCGAGGTCTCGGTATAAAAATGTAAAAAGGCGAAACGGTGCTAAGGATTTAAATAAATATATTATCCATCGACAATTTATTCAGACCTGTTTAATAATAGTTTATTATCATATTTTTTAAGAGTCAAGGGAATCACGCATTTTTCGTTTTCTGACATCACATTTTACATGAATATTTTTCTATAATTACAACCAACAACCCAGACTTCGAATGCCTCTATATTAATCTATTGTTAAACTATTGTTGTAAACATAATACAGAAACGTAATAAATAAGCCCATTTCACTTTCTCCGTTGGAAAACGTTTGAGTAGTGTAGACGCGTCACTACGAGAGCTACGGTTATCTCTTCGGAACGCTACGAGGTCTCTTCTGTCTTTATTAGCCAGTGTAATTTGATACATCTGCTTTCAGGTTTCATGTAAGGAACGATGTTTACTTGTAAAACCTGTATGTGTTAGCATTTGAACAACATGTCTTATAAAAATGGCTCCGTGATTAATGTTGGCAACGAGATCTCGTAAATGATTCCGCCTTTAAAGTAACCACGGCTGTAACATTGACGACCCGATCCCTGTTAGACAACTTTGCACGTTAGTGTATACAGTAACAGGGTTCAAATTCTAATAGCAAAGGATACCAGGAATCAAATTCCGGAGGTAACAAGATCAGAGAACGATGTGTGTTTAAATCGATACAAAATTGTTTCTCAAAGTTAATCCGAAGGCTTCAGAAAATAGACGGCGAATTTTAAAAATAAATCATCAGCACAGTTTTCTTCAAAAACGTAAGATTTATAGTGAATTATTTTTTTAGACAAAGAGCAATCTCAATGTTTGACGCTGGTTCGAAAGTCGCGAGTAAAACAATTGTTCTAAAGGTTAGTTTTGGGAAAAAATCACATGCAAATTTATCAAACTTATTGTTCAAGTTTATTATAACTTTATAGGTAAACAGACAACCACATTTAAAAAGAAAAAAATGTAAAACTATGTTTGTTAGTGTGTGTACCGGGAAGACGAACCATATCAATTCTGCGACGGTCGGAATCAAATTAAACTGGCCGCTAGTGTTTGAGCAAAGTTTGACGCTCCGTCTACGTCTAGCTCGGAGCTGTACGACTGTTACATATTTATCAAGAAGTTAAATTGCGACATATAATGCTTGTTCCTTGTTAACAAATCTATCTTCGTGCTTTTCCTTTAATTACTTCCTTAGTTGAAGAACACTTGGTTTCTCGCAACTACATGGTTAGGGCGTATTTCATGTGACTTCTTTTCTTTCTAATACGACAAATTTGTTATTTAATTCCAATTTACATAAGTTTGCTTAATTACCTTCATCGCTTATGTTGTTTTGTGTGCGACACTGCGAATATTTTGTAGGGCAAAATAAATAGTTAACTGTACTTTAAATTAATTCTAATGGTAATTTTTTTCCTAAATGTAGATTGTTAAAGGATGTTGTGGCTATGTAAAATAAAAAAAACTTGTTAGACGTGGTGAATACAATGTATACTGGAATGAAGTATCGAGGTACCAGGTTCGATCATTCCGACCGCAGTAATTTATTCACATTAATTATATTATTAAAGACTTAGAAGTATGTCCGTGATTTCGTTTCTCATCCGAGATTTGTGTAATCCATTTATATTCCTTCCGTATTAC
>JAODUI010000027.1:394338-407911 GCA_027563995.1 Papilio gigon
TGAGGGGGATGGGTTGATGAGCGAAGAAATATGAAGGTGAGGGAATTGTATGGGGATGGTTATGAAGGTATAGGAAGACCGAAGTAGGTGTGGATGGATTGTGTGAGGATATGCGTAGGAAGTGTGTGGGTTCGGATATGACCGCTGACAGAGATGTACGGAAGAGTAGTACATACTGTGCCGACCCTCCGTAGGGAAAAGGGGAGGTTAATGTTTTATGTACAATTTGTCAACATTTGTACATAGTTTCACATCAGAATTTTGTACCTAAGCCCTCTTTTGTTACACGAGGATAGAAAAGCACAGTTAAAGTTAATTCGTTTTAGTTTAGGATGTAATATCGTCCAGTAAACTGTTATCATAAGAGTTATTCAGCACGTACGTAGGTGGCATCGAAGCACTAAAATGGGTATAAAATAAACGACTGTCCTCCAGTATTTCGAAGGGGCAATAATTTTATTATTTAAGCCCGGTGCACACGATCGGAGGCGGGACGCGATGGCAGCTGTAAACGGTCCGAGGTGTCGCGGTACATCGACTCACTTTACACTTTGAAAGTTGTTGGTGGCGCTAGTGTGAGCACGTTATTTAAGAACTAAAGATACCATTAGTAGGATGGTTATTACAAAATTATCACGAAAATCTAAATTGTGATAGTAAATAATGTGATATTGATTTAAATGAGAATTACCATAGAGTCCGATGAAATTCTATAAATTGTAAATGCAAAAGTTTATAGATGGATAGATGGATGTTTGTTAGTAGATGACACCGAAACGGCTCAATAGATTTTGATGAATTTTGGAAGAGACATAGGTTACTGTCTAGAATATCACATAGGCGGCTTATTTGCGCGTACGTAATCGAGGGCGATAGTCAGTTCATAAAGATGCGTTAAAAAATACGTTAGGATTACAAAAAGCAGCGTGTCGGACAAATGTTCATTGATTTCTCCTTAACGTACATATGTATGCCTCAGGCCCCTGCGGCGCTGTCGGCCGCGTCGGCTCACTGCAAGACACGATTTGTGATTCAGATTTGATCGACTGCTGACGTCGTTCAAATAGATATATGAAGCTGGAATTTTTTTGCAGCATTCATATCGATTCCTTACTGTTGTTTATGAAAGGGACAGTGGCCCCAACTATCTTTACTACACACAAGTAATAATATATATTCAATACAAATTGAAATATAATTTGAAAGCATCACTTTCATAAAATATTTTTCGTTATAATTTAAATTGTTTAAAGTGTTGAGAATGCGACACCTGTAAAACATGGCACAAATTTTTTGTTCTTCCTTCACACATTCCATGTGGTTCTTTTATAAAGTTTTTTTTTTTAAATTCACTAGGGAACCCGTAATCTCAAAAGTCACTAGTATTTCTAGACGGATGCCACATCATTGCTCTATCCTCGTCTGCACGGAGGGTCGGCACAATACTATTCTTCGATACATCTCTATTCGCTGTTATATCTGAATTCGTTCTAGAAGGATGCTACAGTAAGAATCAAACATCATTAGTGTTGATTTATTTGTAACTGAAGTACCATGACAGTTGTATTCATACAGCCATCTCTTTCATACCCTTTGACGAAATAGAAACAGCAATATCCTAAACACAAGTGTAGAGTTAACCTAATAATTCCAGGTGATACGATATTCTATCAGTGTTGCATAAAGTTTCGGGGCCGACTCCTGGACAAAGGTAATTAGGTCCGGGAGCGGCCGGCCGACGGCGGAATGCGCCACATCGCAGATATCGAGCCTGTAATTTGACAGGATCTGCTATTATGGTCACGTCAAAGGCACGTTTGACATGCCGGCATTATAAGAGGCCGTTCACACTGCGCACAGAGAGGCAATTTAGAAATTTCTTTATTGGTTTTCAGTGAAACGATAAGTTCAGTGTAGATTGTTGAAACTATATTTTCAGTAACTGTATAAGCCTACGACCTTATGGTGTAGAAGAACGATAGACTGGTTTTACTTTTTAAACTCCTCATGTTTTGAAAACCCTAGAGTATTTAAAGTACTATAGCCTATAATAATACTAACTGTGTTCCTTGACTTTGTCTGTGAGAAACTAAAAAAAAATCAAGTAGCATATGCGTTATTTCAGACATTGTCTATGCCAAATTTTATCCAGATCTGGTTAGTCGTTTTAGAGTAACTTCATAACAAATATCCAACTAATATTACCCATTTAAAATATTAGTAAGTTTGCGGGAAACCTTCCACATCTTCTCTTCAACACTTCACAGACACACAGATGTGGAAGGTTCCCTACAAGATGAACTGATATCGTTTAGAGTTCCGCTACGTTTACTTGTTAACTGCCTCATCTGAAAACGGCAATAAATTGTGTAAATATTGTCATACATTAATTCCCTGATGTCAACAGCAATTATATACTTGTATATAAATTTGCCACAGTTCCAGTGTGCAATATTTGCTCGTTCATTTCTCAATTAGTGTCGAATTATATGTGCTAACAAATCTGTTTGATTACTAAAGGTAAATATTTAGTAATTAAAGCGAACGAGGACACACCTACCTACACGTGTTTCATACACTATTGCCAGCCGTTGACTTCTTGTTTGGGTTTACATAAAATAATTTTTGTACTAATTACACCGTTGACTTTTACATTTAAGGTAGTATAATTAAAGGAGTTACAAAGACTTTACTAAGTGTCCGTTATATAATAATTGAATCAACCCAACTGTGGGTATCAAATTTCGTGATGTCACGAGTTGTCAAAGAGAATGTAACTTATTAAAACGCTGGTTTTAAGTGCATTGGACTTCTGGGGTATATGGGTCTGTCTATTAATGTCACATCAAGGTACAAAAGTATAAAAAAAACAGTTTTATATGTAATCTAACCTACTTCGTCTTCGTCTAACGTTACCTGTTATTACAATGTACTGACGCAACACTAACTTGCCTGAGAAATTTCACTGACCTGTATCAAGTTTGGCCATGTTTGGCAACCCTAACCTGTAATATAACAACACCGCTGCTATGAACATAAACATTGTGTGTGCAAACAAGTTATATCGAATTATATGTCTAACGCAAAGTACGTATCTTTGACGATTTTTATAAATCACTAGCTAAACAGGCGATCTCCGAACCACCTAACACTTGATTCTTTAATGTGTTGTCAATTTTTCTATCCGTAAGAACTGTTCGTACTTAAAAGAACTAAAAGAAAAGGGTTATTGAAATCAGTTCAACTGCTATCGAGATTTGAGCTTGGCGACGCATTCAGCGTTTCATTTGTATAGTACAGATGTAAATAATTTTGTATTTTAACGACTGTGTGACTTCTTTTGTGACCCAGTAGTCACTGGTTGCTTCGAGGAGGAATTTACAGCTTCACCGGTTTTGAGGTGGCCGGGCGCAGAGGGCACTTAGCCTAAACTTCGTTTAAGAGCAAATAGGCTCGAGGGAGGCTGTCTGATTACTTCACAACTGTACTGTATCGGAAAGTAATTGGTGCGTAATAAAGAAAATAAAGCAGTGACGTGTACGCTGACGTACATCAAAAGGACGTTCATTACGTCGCCGTGACGTCACCGGCGCGCCGCCGAGATGGAAACGAACTCATGAGCGGTTCGCAAAGTGACTCCTTTTAATTTTACGCTCCACTGCCGGCCGCGCGGCTCAAAGACCAAATATCTATTTTAACTTCTTCATATAATACATAACGGGCTTTCGTGTTTAGACGCGCTCGTTGCTACATTCCCAGATACCGTATATACGCTGTCACTACTTCGACTCCGATCAAAATAATTATTTATAAGACACACCTGCAGCTGCTGCAGTTGGCTTTTATCTTGGACTAGTTGATGCAGTGTACAATTTTATTACTGAATTTCTTTCATCATTTTCATCGTGTGTTCCTGGCAAACAGGATGGAAACAACTATATTTAAAATATACTTATATCAATAGAAGAGACAGTACAAACCAAACAGTACGTTTAAAAGAAAAACCTCAAGTAAAGTAGTGTTACACTGAAACGACTGTCGCTCCGGTGACAGATATTTGAAGGAAAGTGTAATGTTGTATTGTTAACCATTTTATTCTTTATAAGTTTATATTTGTCGCAGTAAATGTTAGTTACGAGAGCTTGAAATAAATTATCCTTTGAAAGCGGGGTCCTCGTATTACATGTGTATACAGTATTCCTCTACATATTTAATATAACTTCGCATTTAAACAACGTACATTCGTTGCCGCTAACATGAAATAGACTCATATTAAACGACTCTCCGACAATTGTAGCGTTAACAGACGCAAAAGGAATGTAATTTGAAAATACGATTCACTGATAGCTTCATGGTTGCTTGAATTTATTTATGAAGGTATGTAAAATTACTATTTCCACAAATCTGTCCCGAGGGACGCCTGGCCGGCGAATGTGGACGTCCACGTCAAACATCTCCTTTTAAACATCCCCATTACGTTATTTACTGAAGGAATAAATCATATTTTATTTATTACAAATATTTTATAAATCTGAACTTTTGTTAATGAAAAACATCAGATTTTTTTTGTACTAATCCAATGCTGTGGAATATGAAACCTTGACCACGCTTTCTGAAAACTGTATCCTTAACTATTGGACTATTGACGCTTCTACTTTTAAGTACTTATTATTGAAAGATATATATTTTGTGATAAAATACAATATTAAAATATGAACATACTGTTCTATTTCGTCTTGTGATTTTTTTAACGCTTTGTGCTTGTGTACCTTTAGGTGCAATCACTTCACCGCTAGATAGATACTTATTGATACAAGTGCCTCGTAACAACTGTCTATAATGTGTCTCGAGGTGCTCCATGTGTCTCAGCCGACACGTGCACAAACACGCGCGCGGCGACACGAATGCATTTAAATCGAACATTACGAACTACGGTCGTTGAACATTAAGCAGATTGGCCGGAACAATATAGTAATGCGGCGTAACCGTCAGCCTGACAGTTGTACAACAAATTATTATTGAGTGTGTTAACAAAGGTAGAGCGGGAACGATTTGTTTCTATATGTCACGATGACCGTATTGCGAAACATATAAAACTGCCGCACTCACAGTCAGTTAAAGGTTACATAAAACAGTCGTTTAATGTAGATTTCTTGTACTGATTCTAAACTAAGTAACCATGTTGATGATGATACATGTTGTTTGGATTATAATTATATTACAGATATCCGTAGCATTTGTGTTAGGTTGCTTATGGTGAATTACTAATAAAAAAACTACATATAGCATAAGATGAAATTGGACGAAAGCGTTTTTCTAATAATGAATATCAATCATAAAATAACACCTTTGTACACGGTGAAATCGAACTAGGACCTGCAGAATGGAAGTCAAGCGTCCAACAGCCGAGTTACAAAGGTTCTGATATATAACAAAGTTAAATCAAAAATTCCTATATTGAAATGTGTGCTAACTATTCTGACACGTGTGCTTAATCAGTGGCGTTGCATGCGGCTAGCCACGTGCGGCGCACAAAACGTCGAAAAGGAATTTTCATCTAAAAATTCTATCAAAGAAGGAATTAAGTGTGAGCCGAACCAAAATTGTTATCATCCGACATTTTGAAGTTTAAAGCCATCTAAAATGTTAATAGAGAAATTTTCGTAACACTTAGTGTTGAAACTGAGCTGCGGGCTTTGATGAACTTTTGGAATTTAATAATTAAACTATTTACATAAACATAACTTGGAGCGCACATAGCCTATTGGTTACGGGAACGGACTACCGACCTAGCGGTCGTTAGTTCGACTCCCACTATGCGACTATCGTCGTGAACCATATTCTAACACAAGGTTTTTAAGCTTGTAAATTAACAAAAATCGAAACGATGTTTCAGTTTAAATACCTCAGTTATGAATTCTGCAATGCAAATTGTTAAACATTAACTCCCACAAAAGTGTTGCGAAGGTTGAGACGGTGCTTAACAAATAACTTTAGAAGTAATTACTTGGTATCATAAGCAGAAGCGCACTTGAAGGGAGACTCGAAATTAGTAATGCACAAAACAAAGTTTAAATTCACGTTTTAATAACGTTCTAATGGAAATTTAAATAGTTAGCTGCAATTATTTTTAGTTACCAATTAAAATTATCATATTCGTTTTATATTGTTGTAAGTATTCATAATCATTTGTGAAAAGAAAGCTGAACATTACTTGTTTCCACTATATTACTAAGAGCATTAGTGGCGGAGATGTAACGCGCTTGGCTAGACCGGACCGTACTCGACCTCCAAGTTCGAATACCGCCATGTACTTATGTATTTTGGTTTTGGAACCTAATCTGTATCCCGTTGATATTGTTAGTGGAGAATTATATATCTTGACTAATTAAAGAGCAGAATTATATAAAGCTTCGTGATTAGTTCGCAACCTCTTGTCGATAGACTTCGAAATTATACATTACTGATGAGTATAAATGCAATATAAATAGTTATTGACACTTAAGGAGTTCGCTGAGTGCATTTTATATAAGTGGAATATTCCAAGTGCTAGAGCACGAAGGTACAGCTGAGGGAGTGCTTCAACGAAGGTCTATCATCTCTGGGAAAATGTAAAATAAGTTACAACTTTGTAATATTCAATTTAAATGCATAAGCTACTGGCAACGACGACTCCCACTCTGTGCCCAACTATTTGAAGAAAGCAATACGTGTAGAAAATCATGTCATATGAAACTCATTATTTCAAATAAAAACAAGATCTCCTGTATAAAGATATTAACAGTAGTTACCCTCAGCGCGCTGCACTCAGCACCGCTTTATCAACCAATGAGCAAACAGCTATGTGTTACGTGGCGGGATTTGATTGGCTTGGCTATATCTCTCAGCGTGCTATTGGATGGCTTTTCGCGCCAATTTTCATTTCCTTGCGTTTTAACTTAAAACGACTAACAAGTTAACCTTCCATAAAGTTATTTTGATTTTCCAAGCAAATAAAAGAAAATCATTTGTAATTTGTGAGGCACGGCAGTGTTGGAACGGTATTGTAAAATATGACAACAATAAGATAAGAAGTGTCCGTTTGTTCGGGACAAATGAGCGGAACGTGTCGCCGTGTCGGACACGGGGTCGTATCTGTCATTCCTAATGTTGTATACGCGCCTCACGAGCTGCTGCAGCCTGTATCTTTTATTTGTTATATAACAAAGATTTTTAAACATCCTGCCGTTTGATTACTGTTTCTAATTTTTTTTCATATCAGCGAATATATGTGGTGTTTCCGTCATTTAATTCGAAGTTATTTACTAATTTTGATATGTATCAAACGTAATCTAACAGATCGAATCTTCTAAAAGCTTCAAAATAAAATACCAACTATAGAATCAAACTCAAGTCATCATCAATAACTTGCTACGAGTTTGCGCCTATATTTTTTCTTCCCCTCCGTTAACTATTTTTATCTAGCCTTATTGTGTAGGTCTGTCGCGTATTGTACATACATACATACATGCAATAGCATTTAGAAGTACAGACTGCATACACAGAGAAATATTTTTTTTTGGAAAATCATTAGAAATTACAGTTAATTTTGATATTAAAACGAATTGGAAAAGAAATGTCAGATAGCCAATAATGTAGTATACTTTTAAAGTTGTGAAAACAGAATTGAAAGTCTGTAGTAGTGAATTAATTTTTTATTATAATCAAATCTCCTTTTAGGAAGAATTAAATGCAAATGCCTTTAACAAAAAACTCGTTTCTCCTTATAATATAGCTTTATCAATTAAAATTTATCGATTCATTAAAGGCAACTGTCTGCCGGAGTCGTTGCGAACAGACGTAAAGTCGACGACGATAAAATAATAATGTCTCAAGTTTCTTGAGCACCAATACATATTTATTTACCCTAACTAGTTACAGGTTGATGGCTGTAATTTGTTGAGACTTTCTTGTATCATTGCAGGTGTTTGAGATTAATGTTCATTAAAAGACCCACATCCTTTGACTTACAATGTATCAATGATATTGCCTAGTGATTAGTGACTGAGCAGGAGAATTTATGACGAAGTTTTCAAACGAGGCAAAGTTTTTTAGCTACATTACGACCTTAGCTTATGTTACATTTTTCAAAAATGTTTTCAAATTATTGCACATTTATTTTAAATATTTTTTAAACGCGATCGGAAGATGACAAGTGAAAATTCAATTTCGCGTCTACATACATCCTGTGATACGACTCAGTGATCGCATTACGCTCACGTCACTAATTTTACACAAATATAATTTCAGTGTAGGTAAAAATTTTAATAAAAGCAAGAATCTATAGCCGTTTAAAAGTGTATGAAATGAGAAAAAATATTCGCCTGCATCTAAACTAGTACGTACGTTTTTAATTTGCCGAAGTGAAGGTAACGATTGAACTAGGTAGGATAGTTTGAGTTACTTACTCGAAGGCCTCCGTTCCTCTACGTTTGATAAAACTTTGTGATTCATAGTTAGTTAACGAATGTTTCAACGTTTTACACGATTGCATTTCTACTACTGAGACATGCAGCTACATTGTAAAAAAGGGGAAATATTGTATTTTCCTACTTAAGTAAATCTGTATCTTAGATAATTGTAAAAATAGACTTATATCTTAAGTTACAGCTGAGTTTTAATCTGTTGTTGTTTTTTTTACAGTTTAATGATCTTTAAGAGTCCCATATCCATTAAACTAACAGTTAAACGCATCTTTGATCATGAAAAGATCCCGCTAGACTTAGGGCTAAACTTCAGAGATAGATTCAAACAGTCAAAAGCAGCTAACGTGAGCCATACACGGTCTGTAATTGGTTATCATTACGAAAAGGTGCGCGTCGCATTATATCAAATGCTTGAAGTGTTCTGTGTACGGAGACCCCTATTCTTCGATTGAAGTAATCATGTAAACAAAAATGTGATGTTCTGGAAATCCTAAGATATAAGTTTTCTTCTTTTGAAATATGTGGAGATTCCCTGTCGGTGCAGCGGGCACATTATTAAGACGGTGGCGCGGTGCAACTTTTAGCGTATTCGATAATCGCAAGTTTTTCCACAGCCCGCGAATGTAGGTCGGTGAGGGAGGAGCGGGGCGGCGAGGGGAGGTATCGCAAACTGCCCACACGGACGTTTTTGCCGCCGAGATTCTTAAACTTTTTTTCTCTCAACTTTCCTATTCCTTTTTGCTTTAAAAGTTGTAAATTTTTTTTGTAAAATTATTCTTACTTTTTGTATTTCACTTGTGTGCTGTCATTAAAAGTTCAGCCGGGTACAGACTCCTGTATTGATTATAATACTGTCATTTTTATAAATTATATACGATTGTACGAATTCAATATTAAACAAATCAAATATGTATGTAGAGGGAAATTAAAGCGATTGAACGGATATTAAAAACTGTTATTCTTATAAAATGAATATCGCATGTGAGATTAGTGAAACGATGTGAAAAAAAACTATTCGATTCCGACACAAATGGAAAGCTTTTATTAATTTTTATATGAGCGAGAACGTTCCGAGGATTTTACGCGCAGATTCACGTCTAATATATGGATTTTAAATAAAGCCTTCTTTTAAACAGACTATGCATCATCTTGAAAAATCAAAAAGGTAATAAATCAGCTTCGCCTTTGTTCTTGTTCATGATGAAAGGTTTTTTAACTGTCGATGGCATGTGTTGTGATTTAAATTTAGAATGAAATTGACATATACGTGTAAATTATTCAAGTAATTTGCAGTTCAAAAGTGTATCTGTAAATTTGAGAGGGCGGTCGCGTAATGATTGGGTCGCCGAAATCATTTGATTGGTCCATAACTGTGCCCACTAACAGTTATTTTAGTTATTCAACAAGCTGATAAATGCACCGCCTATGCGCGCCACCGCAAATTTGGTGATGCATTTATCTCGGTACAGTCGTGCGCGTAATTGTTATAGCTACAATATTGGTCTCATTATTATTTTGCAATGTTTGAGATAATTTTAATTTAAAATACTTTACAACACACTGTATGTTAAAGGTTTTATTTTATTTTTACAACCATAAAGGCTTTTAACGTGTGCCAATATGAATCAGTTTAATGTAAAAATGAACTAGCCAAATTCATTCTATTTAAACTATCTAAAAATTGTAATAATTTAGTAAAACGCGCATGTAATTGAAAAAAATGCCGCCTGAAAAATATCTTTTCATGCGCAATGCGGTAGCATTTTCTTTTGTGTAACGTCCGGCGGTACTTAAATATTACTAAATCATGGAAAATGCATTACATTTGGTAAAATTTACTATTATTGTTATTATATTCCACCTTAATTGTTGTTTATATTGAAGTAACGGTACTGTTATTTTTAACGTATAGAAATTTAGTTTAATAAATGTTGAATGACTTTGTGAGCGCGACTGTATTATATTAGAATGATTACTTAATATGTCACTGCATTGGCAGTTCTATTGTCGTCCTCGTGAATAACCAAATTGATCTTTAATTATAAACCAATGTGAAGCGTCAATAGCCTAATAGCTAAGGGTATGGATTTCCAATCACGTGGTCTAGAGTTCGAGCTCCGACATTTGACTAAAACCTAGCACAATCGTAGAGCTAAGTTGCAACGGTACAAGAAATATGTGTGGATCAATGAAAATCTATTAATATTTAATAAATATGCAAACACTCATGTATAAAATATCAATGTTCGCGTACTTTTATATTTCAATAGATTTAGTATGAGATCTCGTACGCGAGGAAATAAAAAAAAAATAACTGACTAATGTGCTATTACACGAATAAATCTGTCTCTGCGCCAAGTTTTCATTCAAATCAGATTTACAATTTCCATCTAAAAATATCCATCTAATCATCTCAGCGTTTGGATTTATAGTAGTAAAAAGATGTAGAACTAACGCCATCTAGCGAAGCAATAAAGGTATTATTCAAAACGTTAAACGGACTCTATAATTCAGTCGAGGCGTACTCGTACCATCTCCGAGCGCTACGAACAAGGTAACATTTATAATGACAATTCCTGAGAATGCAAATCTTCAGTGATTAACTCTGTTCCTTTGCGATGTTCTTTGAATTTCATTCAAGTAAAAATAGACGAATTTATGAAACTTAATTAAGCAACTATCCAAGCGTCTTGCCGACTCCTCCGAGTTCTTTGGCGAGCGCAGATTAAAAATATAACACTGGCCGTTATGAAACGAAATGGACCGGTCGCGCTAAAACACCGGTGTGTTCATCTGCGTAATTTAATTTGTGACTTACAATAACGATGAAGATTAAGAAAAGTGTTTTTTTTTTAATTTTCAATTGAATTATTAACGGTTGTTTGCCATTTGTTTCAAAACGGAATTAAAAAGTCGAATAACGCATGTCAATAGACTGGATATGCAGACGTTGATTGGTAGAGATTGGTTGCTTTAAAATGGATTTGGATGGATGGATGGATAAAATATCTTATATAGTCACGAACTTCGTAACGTCACCTGAGTTTAGATGTTAGCATTTTTCGTTTGTAATCATTGTACACTAGTGTCGTATGAAAGTTGAAGCTTTTTGCTATTAAAAGTTACGCATTTTGTTATTTACGTTATGTATAAGATTGTGTAGTTGAAAAAGGTTTTTAGAAAAAAAATAACGTATTTGCAGCAGGTAAGATGGCTGTGTAATAAGAAAATAATTTATTTATTGGTTGGCGGAAGTTTTCGTGTAAGTCGGTGAAAGTTGCGCCGTCGCCGATAATGCAGTGCGCCGAGGACGGCCGCGGACTTTGAAATTGTTGTTTTTGTCTCTCGCGCTCCACAAGTTTAACTTCTTCGCTTAATAATCGATTTTTTTATACAATGTAATTTAATATAAAGTGTTTTAAGTTCGTTTTGTATTAAGTGGAATGGTTAGTCGCACCGGTAGAACTAATTTACCATCATCGGCCGCAGCAGCACCAGCTCTCTGTATGTCCGCATCGATGAGCATAACCTGTATTAATTGTGACTGTGCCAGACTCAACGAACTTGCCAAATTGCTCGAAAATCGAAAACAGATTTGTAAATATTAGGGATCTGAGTTACTGACGCTCTAGAAAAAAATTTAGTTAGCCAATTGGAGGTCTAATTTCGTGTTGTTCCGGGAAGTCATCTGAGTCTAAATTCATCTAGTTCTATTAATCCTTTATGAAAATACCTTCTAACAAACATTTTAAATATTAGTAGATTTTGTTAACTTACTAATATTTCTTATAACCATTCCCGGTAAGCTTGAAAAAGCTTGTGTTATGATATGGTTCACGACAGTAGTCGAATGGTGGGATTTGAACCCACGACCGCTAGATCAACATCAATTGAGATATTCAAATTTTTGCATTTATAATAGTCGGATAGCATATAACTTAATTTACAGTTATGATAATTTATATTGTCATTTGTTATTCCAGTCGCGTGCTCCGCGTGCACCTATGACGACATTTGTACACATTATTAATATCAAATCTATTCCACTGATACAGCATTATGGATTGTCAAACACCGCACGTCGCTGTTTGATATCGAGCCACACATGTATTTGATTATCTAGTTTTATAACTAGACAGTATAAAAATCACACATATCTGTATCATCATCATCATCAGCGGCAGCTCACTATCCATCCCCGTCATGGTCATAGTTAACCACACTGGCCCAGTGCAGTAATACTTGTATACACTTCAGTTATTATCAATTTTACTTGTCGACGTGTATACGAAAACTATAGTTATCTCTGTCTTTCCAGAAAGAATTAAGGAGATGGCAATATTTAAACATAAGTATAGACAGTAAACTCACCGTAAGTTCTTGATACATTCAAACGAAAAATTAGTACATCGTTTGAAACACTATACATTGCTGAGATTGTATGATATAAAACTTTCAACCAACCTCACCACCATTCGATAGTCTGCGATATTTTTCTAAACGACGAAAGGAGGTCAAGTGGAGCGTTCTTGTAAAGTTTTTTTGTGGTCAGAATATATTTTAAATTTTTGACACAATCACTCTGTGTCTGTTCTCTGTACCCTTTTGTGCTCTCGGAGTCTCCGCTTTTTACAAAATGAAACCAGCAACAAAATGAAAATCAAAGCCAACGTCACTCAAAAATCTAGTGCGAGATTGCTTTTGTCTGTCATTTTATTTTTAAATTAATAATGAAAATAAAGTAAATACTTTGTAAGTTTAAAAAAAAAATATCGTTGTAAAAATTACCAGTTTAATGTGTCACCACTTATCTACATTAAGAAAAAGGTCCTCGAATCTCGTACAACTGGTAGAACACGAACTAGTCCACATTACGTAAGGCGAGACGATACATAACATGTTCGTAGCGGAAGTACCTTAAATCAAAACTTGAAGCACTTAGAGTAACCCGTTAGTAAACATTATATGAATATCGCAAAGAGCCTGGAGGAAAAATGTTAAACACATTGTATTCAAAAGATGTTTTATTAGCATTATAATGTTCAGTTTGTATTGGGGGGGGGGGGGGGGGGTTGAGGCGGGGAACTTTGGGGATTCTTTTTAAACTC
>JAODUI010000027.1:416989-432259 GCA_027563995.1 Papilio gigon
TCTATGCCACTATTGTTGGTACGTCATTGTCGAGAGGCGAGCAAAGATGTGGGTTGTATAAGAACAGAAAAAAAGGTAGTTTACACGTGACGAGCTTCTGTGTAATTTAAAGCCTCATGACGCCGCGTCAGTGCGCTCGGCGGCTGTCGCGGTCGGTCGCACGGAAAGGTCACAAGCCTTCAGCTACAGGAGGCTGTGAACTGTCGTGCCCGAGTACAGCGACGTGCTGATTTATGACGGAAAACTAGATATTAGATTATATAAATTAGACCTTTATAGTATTTCAAATAGTTTTTTTTAAATTTTTGATTAGAAATAATTTTACCACGTGTCTACATTATCTTTAACAATGTCAACTTCCACGTTCGTCTGTGCCCGTAAGTTTTCTTTATAAACAATACACGTATGAATATTCGGATTGAATTAAACTTGACCGCAGTGTACGTGACTGTCAGTAGACAGCGATTAGGATTCTGTTCAATATGGTGAACACGACGCGACAGAATATAGCGTTTTAATTATAACTAAACTTATCAAAACAACATTCGACGAATAAATACAATCAAAATATGCTCCGACTCAATATATTGTTAGTACAAACAAAGAACTATCGCGCACAAGGGAACTCCAATAAAGAATTAATTCCACAACAGATTGTGGAACAATGCATTGAAATTTTTAAAATGGATTAAAATGACTCGTTTCCATTATATCACGAAAGCATTGAATACGAACGTACGTCTTTTTAATGAGTCGACGACACGATCAAAGAGTGAAATAATAATTAAAACAATTGGCGTAACGGCTTCATTTCGGTGCCTCCGCGCCCCCGCCCCCGCCCCCGCCTCCGCCCTGCGCCCACGACCCCCTTGTAATACGTCGTTTTACATAACGCAAAATTGATTTACGTGCACTTTTACTCGATTCATTGTGGCGCCGAGCGGAGTGGCTCTCATTCACTTAACATGACATCGTTATGATATCAGAGAAAGCCTCTATCAAATTAAATACACACATTTAACTAGGGTTTATATTGAAAATGAAAAAAATGTAAAAAGGACATATGTTATTTAACTGGCGATCGATCAAAAGTAATAACGTCATCTTTGCTTTTGACTGTATGTGGTCAGTTCACATAACCAACGAGAGAAGTTAGGGGGGACTAGGCAACCACGCTGGCCCAGTGTAGATTGGTTGACTTCACACACATATGCTTTTGATTACATTATTTATTTTAATTAAGTGAGCGGTAGCGGCGAACGTTTGAAATATCGCGAGACGTATCCAGACGAGGGATCAGGGCCTGTTTGTAGGCACAATTTCCTGTACAAATTTAATGTCGGCATCGTTTTAAACAATCCTGTCGTCAAACATTTACCGAAGTGATGGATTGGAGTCCTTTGTCTTGTCGAATTCGCAGATAGGATCTCGTTCTGAGGGCCAAATAATTTGATTTATTTTCAAACGAGGGTGTGGCTCGCTGGTGCGAACCCGCTTTTTGCGTTAGACAAAATTTCAACCAGGTGTGAAAAAATGGGCGGTGCGGATTCTTTATTGGAAGTAGCGGCAGAGCTTTTAGAAGATAATGTTAGTTCAATTAAAAAGTGCAAAAGTTATTGTAATAGGAATATATAATAGGCAAGGAGGGCCGGCCGCAGCAATCCACACAATAATCCTTATTCTCCTCAATAGATTTTTACGACAAGAGAATCGTAACAATTGCACCGCAAGCCGAAGTAATTGTTCCGCTACGGAGCCAATTGCAAGGAAAATAAATGACCGAGTAATTTTCTGAAGCATTTATATAAATGTAGAAAAACAAATAATCCACAAGTCGCAGTTACCGACCGCTCGACTCGTGGGTTGTTCACGTGGTTAAATTAATTTCCGTTAAGATGATAGTTTTCAAAAACATGTTTGTAATATTCAATAAATTTTAAATGTATTTATTTTAATTTTGATTTAGTTTGTACAAAAAAAAACCATGAGTTTTTAAATGCTGACACGTAATTTTTATAAAACCTGTTAATACGATAGTTTTACTGGTTAAATCTGCTTAATGCTATAATCCGTGATCGCGTCGCGGCGCGCGGACCGCAGCGTTCACGTTGCTTTTTCTAACAAAGTCTATATCCTCTGAAAAAGAAAAACATTATCATTTAGTTTACTTTGAAATATTGTTATATTTATTCAATTGGATCAAATGTAATAATTTAAATCAGTACCATATCCTGTAGATTCTCTTATTTAAAATTTAGTACACGTTATGTGCAGTCATATTTGATACATTCTTAATTTGTTAAAAAAAGATAGATTATTTTTAAATATTTCAATTTAAGATAAGCTTAAAGATGTAGCCTGGCAATTTTTGTTTAAATCCATTTAAAGGTTAAATTCGATACGTTAATTTTCCGCGCCGCTGAAAACGTTGCAACTGCTGAAACGGATTGACAGATGAGAAGCGGCTTCGCCCCACATCTGTCAAGGCCACGTATCTTCTACGTCAGTATTCAATCTACGACCTTTTGTATATCTAAACGTTTACACTTTTAAATAGAGCATTTTATTTAAAATAAGTAATTATAGATATAGTTTTAATTAATTCTAGATTTGAACATTGTTATGTACTTTTTATTTTACTTTAAAGGGTTTAATTTAAGTGTTTGAAATAAAATTTATTGAGTTAAATATACGTTAATTTAATGAGTAATTTTGCGATATCAGTATTGTAGTTTATAATACGTTTAAACTCTCAATATAAAACTCTTCGCGATCCAAGTTAGTTGAAAATAGGGCCAAGCTCGTCCGGGGCAGGGCGGGGCTGGGCCGCGCATGCGCCATACCTCGCACTCTTCCTGACCCGAACATCTTCCTTGGAATTCCACGAACTGTTATACCTCGACAGAAAAATATGTGCCAAATGAAAATATCAATGTTTTGTACTCAGTACACGACAATTGAAATACGGCTTCTTAGTACACGGTATCACTGAACAAATATTCTATGAAGGTGTACAAAATCTACATGTTGATGTGATAAATGGATAGTTTAGTATGGTTTTGGAACTAAAATACGTACATCTTACTCTAAATAATTATATTAGTGTTAAGCTTGTTACTATAAAAGTGTACTAAAATTAAAAACTACCGAAAACATCTCACAAAAGTTACGTAATGGTAGGATCGTGGTGTAGCTGGCAACACAGCCAGTCAGCGTCAGTCGACTACCGGCTGCGACGCGCGGCGCTCGTCTGGCATGCGCGCTCGGTCATGACACGCGCAGATGTCACTCGCGAAATGACTTTAGCTAAACGAAGTTGTTTGGTTATTTCTTGATATTTCTTCTGAACGATTAACCGGTGAATATAGGACACAATTTAAATTAAAAAAGTTACTTTAAAGTAAACGTTAGTGCAGTGGACATGCACGAATTAAATGGCCAAATGTGATGATTCGCTTTTAGAAACAGTGAGTGAATAATTGCTGATAGAAAAACTGCTTCTATTTATCAAACAATTGTTCTTTGGAGACGCTCATGTATAATGATACATTTATGGTTTTATAGTGATTGCCGGTGAGTAACATATCATTTAGGAAATATTAACTCTCGAGGAACTTTAAAAATTCTATTCTGTAGCGGGCTGTGCACATTAGAATTTTTTTTAACTATATAACTTAATAAGTAACATTTCTTTTAAAATAATCTAAAAGATAACAAAAAGCAGAAATATTTTATTGAGTGCAATCCGCGACTTTGTGAAAGTATAAAATACGTTTTTTTCATACATGAGCGATCGCGCAGCTTCCATTAAAGCCGACACAGTCTGCAGAAAAGCGCCGTAGCAATTAACCTAAGGTCTTTACCGTGAGCGTGGCGCCCCTACGAGCTGCGTAGCAATTAGTGCTACGTAGCAGCGAAGAAGCGCTACGTTATATAATAATTATGATCATTTTTAGCCGCTTGTTCTATTTAATTCATTTTAATTCAATAAGTTAAGACATGGCAAAATTATCGATTTTTGTACTTCATTAAAAACGATCATTAGAAAAAATTAAAATCAAAAGCAATGAAATACGATTGTAATAAAAATTTAAACAGCAACATAAATGTTATTTGTTAATAACGACTTATTACAACAATCTATTAAAAAAACATCTTTGAAATTAATACAGTTCTTCCAATTCAAATAGGTATCAATAAATAAAAAAGAAAAGAGAACCTTTTTTGAAGAAATAAACGTAGAACGGTATATTGTACAAATATACAACTGAGATGTCTCACGAAAGTTTTATTAAGTTACAAAATGTACAATTACATTCTGAAGCAGCTCGATTTATTCGCATCTGATGCAATATATCAAATGTGTAACAAACGAAACAGCCCTGCCGTACCTCCAGAACTAATCTCCGTAGCGATTAGTGCTACTACGCTACGGTGTAGCACATCTACGACTAGATCTACGGTAATTTTAGGACTGCGCTACGACGTCTGTATTGTTTTACTAAGCGACGGTAATGTTCTAATGAATGTAGAGATGTTGACAGTCTTTGTTATAAAGTGATATAACAGGTTAGCTTTATTTGCAATAAATAAAAAAAATTATGCATAGTTATATAACGTCGAGAAATGATGATCATATAAAGAAGAAAGTAATGGATGGATTGCGTGAAAGAGGATATATGTAAGAAGGGAGTTTGTTCAGATATGACAGCTGAAAGAGATGTATGCGAGTGTAATATTGTGGGGACACTACGCAGGGAGAAGAAGGCTGATGATTATTATGCCTAGTTGTTTGTTCCAAAAATTCATTTCGAGTCATCAGTTAATGTTGTAAGTATAGGTATAAAGTTTGAATTTAAATATGTTTCAAATGAGCTTAAATACTTATGAATTGCTCAAAATCTTTGAATATTTTCAGGACTTCATCGAATGGTTAAAAACATTTCGGTTTGAATAAAGTTTGAAGACTGAAGTAACGAGAAGAAAATTAACAAAAGTGTAAATTGGGTCAGCTAAATGAACGTGTTTTACTGGCGCGAATTAGGTTCAAAGCCTCGAGAGTCGTTAGAAGGGTGTAAAATAAAAATTGACAAGTTTTATTGTGCCGTTTGCTTTCTGATCATTATTGCACTGTTTTCATATACTTAGTTTAATAACGAATAAACTAGCGCCTAACAACGGTCCCAATTAATGTAATCACGTCGATGTGGTCGCGTCACTTTTTGTAATTTATTTTTAATTTCTTCGGAAAGGTTATATGACTTAATAATTTGATGAATCGAGGAAACGGTGTTTTGTAATACATTTGTCATCAACAGTCAATAATTTAATTGCAATTATACCATTCTTAATTTCAGTATTAAAGTAGCTATTGTCAATAAGGCATGAATGTAAAGTGTAATTTTGTTAGTATTGTATTTACATGTTTCTCACACCTTACTATTGGCTCGTTGTGTACGAGTTGCCGATATTAGCGTCGGGGAAATTTTATTAGGCCGTAATATTGTTATGAAAAGGCGGTCAGGGTTAGGGGGACGCAAGGGGAAACGCGAAACCCTCATGATTACATAAAAGTACCTTTAGAATGAAAAGCGTATTAGACGACCTTAACAAATTCGCATGTTACATATACCGTCATAAAACGTGAATGTACTGTTAGGGCAAAATATAAATAATTATTTCACATAAGTTAAAACTGTTCAGTAAACCATTCTTTAGATCTTGCTCAAATGGAATGAATAACAGTATAGCCTTATAATAAGTCTAAATTATTTAAATCACGTTGTTTTATAACAATTTATATAAAAATATGACTTTACATAGAATAGATATTTTAATACAAACGTAACAAATAGTTGCGTGGATAGATTATAAGAAGATAATTGCAACAAGGCGAGGGCGCGCGCTGAGAGACAGTGATTGGAAGAGGGCCAGGAGATGTGTTTCAAGGTTTCACTTGGATTTAGGTCGAAATATATGCATTTTTCTATATCATTACACGAGTGATTTTTACAAAATAACTATACCAGTGGTCGCCCATTACTCGATGTTCGAACGCAATTTATGAATAACGATTGTTATTTTTAATTGAGTGAAACATTTTTAATCTTTACACATTTGTGAGATGTAAGGTTGTGGGTGTCTTAGGCTTGTAACAGATTACAGCCGGCAATGGTTTGTACACACGGGCTCCGTGTACTGCCTGCTAAATTTATGTCCTGTTTTATTGGCGGCCGTACATTAGAGGGATTTTCTCGTATGAACATTCGGAGGTTTTATGTGAATTTTACATGTACCATATGAACAATAATAATTCATTTTGAAATAACATGATTTAAATGCAATGAGCTTTGTGTTCATTTGTTACTGCGTCAATTAGAAATGTACCATTTCGCTGGTTATAAAATGTCGCGCTGAACAATGCTTTAGTGACGAGTTATGTTGCTTCAAAGATTTTGTAATAATTAGTTAAGTTACGTCCCTAACTTGAACCTAAGTTAGGACACGGCCTAAGTTAATACGTAAATAAATTATAATAATGATTTCAATTAAAAGGTGCGTTCTACAGTATGTTATTTGTAAAGACACTCTACATACTACTTTAAAAAACCTCTGTATTTTAAAACCGTCAACACTTTTAAGCCCTTATACTTAAATTGACATTTATTGACATTTAACAAGCACCACCGTTATCACATCCCTCGGCTTATATTAAGGGCGGGGCGGGGGCCGGGGGCCGGGGGCCGCGGTCCTGCGCGCTCGGTCCTATGTCACACCGCCATGATATATGGATCCTTGATTCAAAACCGTGTTCTGACGAGGGTCCTACCTTGAAATATAACACCGTAGTATAGTGTTTATAATTTTAATGAACCTCACTTTGGGACATATCAATTATTTTTAAGAAATTTTTGTAATCTTAAAATATTTAAAAATATACATTTCAATATCGAGACAAGAATTTATTGGCGACTTTACTGTCCTACAACTGTAAACTGCTCCCCAAATTTTCAATTACAATTTTTAGTCGATGTGCAAATATCGCACCTGTATCAAATAATTTATTACTACTCTCAAGTATTTTTTTGTACTAATACATCCACTAGATAAATTTGTAAACAAGTCTCGGAATACTCGCAGGCTCCGTAGGGAATACTTGACAGGACATGGTGAAGGTTTTCCTTGAAACTGATACTCGACTGAATGACGTCTTGTTTCAGTGAGCAGCCATTCCTCACGAACAACGTCAAACTCCGACCTCCAACCCGCGACCGCCCCTAGAGGCCGGCAGAGATACTGAATATGCCGCGAAATTTTCTAAAGCAATCTATCAATTTCAAGATACATTTACCTGTTCTTTTCTCACAGTTACGAACACTTTAATTTTTGTTAGAAGAAGGTGAAATTGAAATTAATGAAATGAAGAACAAAAATTCGCGTTTTCTATTTAATATAATATCTTACACCGTGGAGGATGATGATGATGACATATTTTACTTCGTAAAGAAACCATTTAGAGTTATATCAACTTTGGGCGCGGATCGCATTTTTTTTCTAAAGTGTGTTTATTCCTCAGGTCAGACAGAACCTTTAGTTCTTTAAAACCAGCAAAGAATGTAATATTACTGTACTGTAATAAAGAACCTTTATTAACGCTTTTATTATTTTATCTTTCATTGCTGAAATAAATTAAGATAGAAACATGTTTCAGAGTGTTAATGAGGTTTCCTTATCCGATCGTCCCGTTACAAGAACTCGGTCGGCAACCTATTTCTTCATAATATACACTGTTTCTGTAATCCCCATAACATAGTTTTAAAGGTATTGATAAAACCGGTATAATGTGGACCAACTAGTAAGATGAGTGCAAAATAGAATAAAAAATAGCTTGTATTATTAAAAGCCTAAAGGTCTTTATCGTTTGTACTCACGTGTGGTAATAAATCTGGATTCATCAGGCCGGGTATTTGTTGTAAATATAAATCGGTAGTCCGTATGGAGCGCGGCCCGGCCCCTCCGCCCCGGCTCTCCGCCCCCGCCCCTCCGCCCCCAATTACGAGGCAAACATATTTCATTGCTTAGACTTTTGCAAAGGGAATTGGGTGTATTTTATCATCTACAAATAAGATTTTGTTAAGTTTTTTATTGTCCTCTTTCATGTCACATAAATGTAATTTTATTAAATTATGTTTCTCCAACGGAAAGAAAAGGCTTCGAATATTTTCTATTATGGAATAATTTTTATATGTCTCTGTTAGCAATATTGTAGCTAGTTATTAATTGAAAAAAAAAGATATTTTTGTTCACTGAACAATCTTGAGATCTCGAATACAAAAAACAATAATCAGTTTGTGCAATTTCCTTAACAAGTTTCCGCTTATCGTGTTAATGCTTTTAGTACTACATAGTACATAGTACATAGTTGTAAACAAATTTATTCGTGTATTTTAAATACGTGGGATCATGACTGTGAATTTTCACTACACGTGAATATTTCAATCTGCTAATGCCTTCGAAATTTTCGTAGTCGGTGTTTTACACTGAAAATACTCAGTGCAGCACGGTGGCGCGGCCCGGGCGCCGCACAAACTGTGACGTGTTAAGTCAATGTTGGTGATGCGCACCTCGACTCCGCTTTACTAATGAGATGCCTAACTGTGCTACACGCCGTAAATATATTACCACTTTACGTTGGATTTTTAAATGTAAAACAATTGAACAATTCAATAGATAATATAGCAACATATTATTTAAAAAAAAATTTCGTTATAATAATTTTAGAGCGTCAATAGCGTAATGGTTAAGGGTACGGACTACCAATCTGTGCGTCGTGGGTTAGATTTCCGTCATTCAACTAATCTCGTGACCCATATAACCAACACATGTTTTTTCAGCTTACCAGGAATGCTTACAGGCAATGTTAGTAATTTAACAAAAATCAGCTGACATTTAAATTAAAAAAAATCCTGGCAGATATACATAAAAATAAACTTTCTACTCTTTTTCAAGGAACGCTAAACTACTGGAACGTAGAGCAAATGACTAGACATGTCAAATATTATATATTTCTATTATATTATAGAATGTATAATAAAAGCCGTGATAAATGTCCATTTATACAGTACTCACATTTTAGTATTTCTTCTCAAGGTAACACCGACGAGGTGTAATTTATTGTTGGGCCCACGCTGCTTGGTTTATGACGAGTTAAGACTGCGATGGATGGACCCTTCATCTTATTTGCATGTATTGCTTTTATGAAACCTACTTTGTAGAGCTGACTCTGTGAAGGCTAAATACATATCTAAGTATATTCTAAAACATTTTTTTAAATTGTGGTCATGATCTTTCTCTAACACTATCTGCATTAAACTCCGATAGCTTAATGGTTAAGAGTACGGACTACCGATCTAGCGGTCGTGGGTTCGAATCCCGCCATTCCTCTACTGTCGTAAACCATATACTAACACAAGCTTTTTTCTAGCTTAACAGGAATTATTACTAGAAGTATTAGTAAGTTAATAAAAATTTACTAATATTGTACAAAAAAAAACATCAACAAATTTCGTTCACCGAATATTATGTTACCTATTTCAATAAATCTTTTAACATGATTTATTAACTTATATTGTATTTAAAAGTTTACAAGCCATTGAAATATGGTAACATTAAATTTATTCCATTGGCGGCTTTCGCGGTGTAACATTGCGGACAAGATGCGGGGACGAAGGCGCACGTGTCTACGCGACCGTACTCCCACCGCTCGGTACAGTCCTGTTCAATCGTAAGCGATGTCTTTGAACGAAACTATTTTAAATCCTCCCGTACCCCGACAACCTTAAATAGTATCAAAGTAAACATAAAAAATTGCAACTAAGTTATAATTTTTTCTATCACACGCAAAGCCGTTAATTGGTTCCTAAAGACTCTTTATTCTAAATGTCTCAAAATAAATGTAAACTAAGTGAGACCACTTAATGAAGCAGTAAATTTTTATTTATTAAATTTTAGAATTGTAAGATGAATTTATTGTCATCAATTTATTAAGCATTCATAATGGCTCCGTTGCCTGTAACGCCGCGACTGCATTAACAAGCGCTTTGCGACATGTGAATGATGAATGAACCCCTCATGTACACCATTCATTCACTTGATCCCCTCTGACGTAACTCATATTTTATCAAAACTGTAATGTCACGGCAAGTTGTACGATTTCTGACACTTTGGATAGAGTCCAAATGTCGTGGCACGCGGCCAGCTCAACTTGACACACTGAACTTCTCGTACTGTATTTAAAGTGAGCTTATCGTTTGATGATTTCAAAAGGCTCAGAGGCCAATTTATAATGGATGGTGTGCCGCTCAATGCGGTATTAGAATATAAATGCATGTATAAATTATTCGTATCCGTGGATGTTATTTTGTGTGAATGTAGTGAAACAGTTTATTCGTGGGAGGCGAATTGAATACTTTGTAGTTACGGAATACGGAATAGCGTGATGATAAATCTATTTATCTTTGTCTAATCTTTGTACCGAACAACTGTATGAAACAATGTATTCACTATTATATACTTCGATAAGTATCCCCGAGAGATCATCGTTCTCTCGACTTCTTGCTACACCTTTCATGTTACATCAAAAGCCGCGCAACTCTACCTTTGTTCAAAAGCTTAAAGTTTTCGCAACAACTTTGACGTTCGATTTACAAAATATCGTATGTATTCGGTTACATTTTAAACAACTAGTACAATTTACGATACTGAACTTTTCGAATAGAAACGTATACAAATTGGATTGTTTTTGTATGAACTAACAGTGTACTGCCTCCTGGGTTCACTCGCAGAATAGTTTCCATTTTAATTCGTAAAGCAACACACCAATGTTCAGAATCCGTTTTCAATGGACGTCGGCCGTCAACGAGATGCGCTCAGTTTTATATGCGAGAGCTTATATTTCCCGAACTTTAATATTCCAGCCGATGTGAATAGGTTCATTGTTGCGTGCCGTCTTGATCAAAAAGTGGATTTTTAATCTTGGATAGTACAAACGGCGGAGACGCGCTCCACAAACTGCATTTGAATATAGAATCAGTTCTTTACACAAAGGCCGCGGGACCCGGAGCCGGGCGGGGCCGAGCGGGGGCCGGGGCGGGCGACAAGCGAATCGGCCCCCGAACAAATACTCCGTTGTCACTCACAATAGATGTCTCTTTGACTTAATGATAAAGCTTGATAAACTTGATCTGGGATCCGATCAAAGCATCGTAACAATTCGAATCGTTCATCACGCGCTCTTATAACGATCAATATTAACTGCCTCATTACATCACCACCAACGTCGCCATCATCTGTTCTTACCCAGTGATGATCAAAATTGAAAGTCAAGAGCTTAACCCTTTCGCAACCGACTCTCTTAATTCATCAATTATACCCGATGCGGAAATCGCTTCGTAGTTTACATTTTTGGTAAAAATTAACTGCGCCGTCCTGAACAGAAAAATGGCTTGTTGATATGAATGCTCATAAAGCGTTAACCTTTGAAATATAAACACAGCATATACTAAACGCAGTAATATAACGATTAGCGCCGACGCTCACGGTTCCCAAGAGATATAACCATATAAACAAGGTTACAGGGCTATTAAAATGAACCTTTGTTAAGGTTATTTAAATTTAATATTAGTTATTTCCTTGAAGGAATGTTAATGTTTAGTCATGAATTGATTAAGTTAAATGCAAAGGAACCTAAGATATTTAATACACAGCGAATTCCTTTGTTCCGTACACGAGGTCGGATGTGTAGTTCAACGATTTGCATTAACAACGTCTGCTGAAATAATTAAACCGCAGATTGACTTGAACGTCTCACACTACGGCTCCGTCGATGTTGTGTAAAGCGTACATTTTGACGCTGTGTGCGATCTAAGCATATGCAAGCGCTTAAAGCTCAAGTCCTGATACTCAAGACTGATTAAATATTCGGTTTGAGGTTGTCATACCGTTCAATACTCACTTAAAAATAACGTTAGAACAGACGAAAACAAAAGATGAATTGACCATGTGCTTCTAAGATAACAAGATCGCGCCGCTCGTTTGCCTTCTCTTATTAAATAGATGTACAAAAAAAAAATCATCTATCTATCATCTATCTACTGGAATTAAGTTTATATATGCGAAGGATTATTTGAACTATTGAGAGCAACGCTAAGACAGTTGCGTGCCGGCAGCGGCGCAGAGAATCGTAAAGCTTATTTTTTTAATTTAGTAAAATGATCAGCGCCTAGTGCGCCGGCCGCCACGTCGCCTGCAGCGCTACTGCTGAAAGACTACTGAAATTAACTTCTCTACATTTTCATAAACTAACATTTTGTGGCTTTGCCGCTAACGGCTCTGTACTTATTACTTCCCACTTGACGGCCGCTGCCTTTTGTGGCGGTTGTTTTTAATATTTGTTTGTATGATGAAATGTTTTGTGGTCACATGAAATGTGTGTTGATGGTAAAACACTGACATTTTAAATTCGCGATATAACGAAAAAAATGTATTTATTACGATGACTCTAAACATGTTTTGTTATTTTTTTTATGGATAGTTTAAAGGTAGTTAGGAGAGAAGGTGCAGTCTCCAGAAGTAGAGGTTGCATACACAAATACAGATACAAAGACCTCTTAGGGACTTAGGATCTTTAAAAAAGCGAGCGTACCTCTTTCGCAAAGGCCGGCGACACATCTATGGTTCCTATAGTATTGCAGATGTCCATGGGCGTCGCTGATTACCCTTGTGAGCTCGCCGCTCGTTTGACTTCTCTTGTAAAAAAAACGTACATTTCAGAGCACAGAGCCCTATTAAATTTGTGAAAAATTGACTTAGTCCAAAAAAGGATTTTTTTGGGTGACCACTGCTAGTTCTTAATTGGTTGGGTAAAGCATTCTCATAGTGTGAAACTGTACAGTGTTTGTTGGATACAGAAGGCGAATCTCAACTGCATTACGAATTATCGGCCCCCGGCGATTAATCAGTTCGTTTGAATTGCATTGAACACGCTCCAATGCTGCCCTTGTACTCAGGCTAATTGCTTTGATCGTCGCACCGTTCGATGGACACGTATCTATTACGGCTATACGATTCGAAATTCGAAAGCCATTGAGCGGACTTTATTTTTTTTTAATTTAAATTAGAATTAGGTAATTTGTTAAAAGTAATGCCAGTCACCTAATGATAAGTACCTCTTTAAACCATAAATTCAAAGTATTTGACAAAATTACATTAGTTTGCTATTCTTCCGCGTTATCGTTAAGTAACAAAAAAATCTTGAATAGTACTGTAATTGCATTTCTGACTCTAATCCTTTCCTAATAACAATCGAATCAATAAAACATCGATATAATCTTAATAACACCATCTTAATGAAAGGCCGGGCGCTTTCCAATTCGGAATCAATCCAATAATCTTCAACTAGAGTCATGAACAAGCAGTACTGATTACCGACTGAATCGTAGCGATGCCTCGGTCGGGGAGGGGGTTGCGGGGGCGCGGTGGGGGGCACAAACACGGAGCCGCCCGGCCAGCGCTCGCCGCTCCCCTTTGTGGTTTATTCGAAATATCGGTGATTTAGGATTATTTGATGTTATTTTGCAAACTACATTTTTTATTTGTGGCATATAGGAAGTAAATATAAAAGGCCTTTGCTTTGAAATCATTTGTGATGATCGGTGACAGTGTTTCTGTGGAACTATAGGATATAATATCATTGCGGTGTTAGCCAAGCGAAATATTCTTGCGTTAATCATCACTGAGGGACTCGGTGGTTACCGTGAGGAGTGATTAGGAAATAGTCAACCACGCTGGTCCGGTGCGAGTTTGTTTGTCGATAAAAGACAAAAGAAGTCCATAGCTGGATACGTACTGCAATTCTCGAGTTCAGTGTCGGAGAGTATGACACCAGATTCAGATACTCGAAGGAATGAAGGAATCATTCTATCTGTTGTATGTTTATCAATTGACCTAAATCAAATGAATGTTGTGTACGAACATGTGTTGGGCGCTCGCGTTTGCTTGCCGTACTCATTAGTCGGCGAATTTAGAATAAATATTGGGATTTGAACGGTTCACCTAATTATGTCGTGCAGTGTACGCTTCACATAATAGCCAGAGTATACAGGATCGCGGGCATGTGGCGCGCGGTGCAATATACTGCTGAATTTTACTGTTGGAATGGATGACGTCACTCGTTTGCAGGGAAACACATTCAGTTATTTTTGAATTGATACTGGTAGCTTTTAGCTCTGGTTACACACACTTGATTAAAAAAAATAATGCAATGTTAGATAGAGTTGTTTCACGCTTGGTTCAATGTTTATCCTAGAAGGAACTTACGTTTTAACGAAACAATAAACGAATTAGTTCACAGGTTATTCTGTGGTAGCTGACAGATCAGTATTTTACATTTAAAAGATGAGTCAAGGAGGTCTTTTAGTGCATTATAGCTCCTTGCTTATTAATTAATCTCTTTTTACAATTCGAGTTATTTACTTCCACACTCATCATCACAAATTGAAAATGTTGAAACGAATATGATAGTTAGACCTTAGCAATGTTTATCATATCATTTCTCTCTATGCCACATAATCATCAACCTGCCCTTTTCCCTACGGAGGGTCGGCAATTCTCTGTCAGCCGTCATATCTGAATTTACACCATTCTTACGCATATCCTCTTTCACACAATCTATAAACACCTTTATCAGACTTCCTGTAACTTTACAGCCATCTTCAATCAATCTCATCATCTTGCTTATATGCACATCGCCTATTCGTATGACACGCAACAAAGGTCGGTCAATATAATTTCCTATAACTGACTAATAATGCTTCTGATAACAGGTCGTAGTTCACAACATAGACCGCATAGAGATTAATGGCCCCACTCCGAGCGCGAGGCGGATTATGCCGAGTCACGTGCTGGACCCGGGGTAGATTATAGACACCAATATCAATTATTAAAGACGTCGGTGACCTCATTTATTAATTATTAATACGCCACGACAGACAAGAAACATAACACATCTAAAAAAGTGTTATACTATTTAAAAGTTAGAATTCTTTTCGTCAAAATGTTTTCCTCCTTACTAACGTGTAACACCGTGCAGAGTCCCTCAGCCTGAAACTCGCGCACGTCACTCCGCGTGTTTGGATTTCCTGAAAATAACTGAAAAGTTCGACAGCACCACACTGTAAAGGTATTGCATTGATAGAATACTCGATTTCAGTA